>LS487411.1:85951-137583 GCA_900490705.1 Pristionchus arcanus
GAAATTCCCCTAGGTATATGAGACTAGCCTCCTTCGGAGGCTAGACCCTGCGGGTTGCATGCAGCCTGCGGCTGCAGTGAGGCTCGCTACGCTCGCCTAGTGAGCGGCCGAAGGCCGCTCGCGGTCGCTTTGCGAGTGAAGAATGAAGAGTGAATTCGACTCTCCCTAATTGGATTACTCTCCTCTCTCCCCTAACTCTCTCGCTAATCCAATATAACTGCTCGATTCTGTGGACACGAAAGTCTGAAATTCCCTTAGGTATATGTGATTTTGGCCCCTGACTATGCCATTCTGCAGTCAGGACGCGGAATCCGTTTCTTCAATTTGTGTTTCTGATTGAAGAACAATGAAGGGATAAATTCTTCATTCCGACCCTTACTACAGTAATCCTCTGCCTTTCAGCTGCACGAGTTCGAATTCGATCAATCTATCGATCTCATTCACGCCATCTCAAAGAGAGCAGTGGAGGAGGAGGAAGGGATGATGAGCATGATGGTCGATTACAGTCTCTGCTTGCCCGGACGACCGGGGCCGAGAGGTACGGGGAAATCGGAGATACGGCTAAATTTAGAGACGGAAACATTGCTTGGATTGTGACCTACCGTAATCTAGTATTAGATTGGGGCTGCCAGAACAGAAAGTGGACTAAAGTATGTGCCGGGACGGCCCGGGCTGAGAGATAGGGGGCAGGGCTGGGACAGAACTACAGTAATCGAGGGCTGTAAGAATGAAGAAACTGCCTCGTAATTTCTCGAGTGTCCATGCAGTGAGCATGCAAAATTAAAAGGCAACTTCTGAAGTAGGGCTGTTCCGCCCTTATCCCAATGGAGATGTGTCTTACCGTAATCCCTTGCAGGCGACGCAGGCGAGGACGGAGAAGCTGGTGCTGATGGGGAAGAGGGAGTGAGGGGTGAGTGACACACTCTTCATTCCTCGTATTCCCCTCCCACCGTGCCTGAATGAAGAGGGATACGTGGAAAAAGAATGAAGACTTATTATTTAAATCAGTGAATCTACCAAAAAACTGTTCTTGTCGTAATGCTCCAATCTATATTCGTTATGTGAAACATATTCCAAATTGGCGATTAGTTAGAGGTTATTAAATTCCGAGTATGAATGATTGTGATGACTGAGAATGATTACCGTCATCTGGAAACAAGCTAGGTAGTGCAGACAATTCGGCATGCTCTCACATCTGTCGCACCAAATGAAAGAAGTCGGCCTGATTTTTCATCACTAAACCAATTCATCTCCTACAGGTCAGGACGCGCGTGACATTCTCGCCGAGAAGGAGGAGGAGTGCATCGTGTGCCCGCAGGGGCGAAGAGGACCAGAGGGACCGCCCGGTCCACCCGGTTTCCCCGGCGATCAGGGAAGCAGAGGACAACCGGGTATGGAGTCGTCATAATAATAATCGTAACCTTGGGCTTCGGTTCCATGGGCTCCAAAATAATCATGGACATAAGTAAAATAATCATGGACATCGTTGGCCAAAAATCATTAGCTCACAAGTGAATGGTACTGTAGATTATTTGATACCTTCAATGTCGGTGGAATCAAGACCATGGAACAAATGAACCGTGAATGTTCTCAGGCACACCCGACATCGACGGTCGCGACGGAGACGTGGGACCGGAGGGCGACATTGGAGACAAGGTGGGGGCCGGGATCCAGGACCGGGTTTTAGAAGGTCGGATTTCCGGTTCAAGTAGACCAAGGCCATTTCAGGGCAAGCGTGGTCGCACCGGCCCGCCCGGTCCCAACGGTCGCAATGCGTACGGAGGCGTGGGCAAGCCCGGACCCAAGGGAGGACCAGGACCCATCGGACCGCCTGGTGCTCAGGTTTGTGGTCCCTAAGCTGGAACCATCGAACCAAGCCCCTCTTCAGGGTCCCCGAGGCAAGAAGAACTACGTGTACGGACCACCCGGACCGATGGGCAAGCAGGGCCCGCACGGAATGGATGGAATACCGGGCATGCTGGGAGAGAGAGGTATGACTGGCGGGTATTAGATTAGTGAAGTGCCGAACATTACTCTTTTTCCAATCCTTGCCTTCTTCAGCTATTCTGGTACTTGACAGGATAGAATACGTATGGAGTTGTCATTATCGAACATTGCCCGTATTCATTCCTTCTTTTTTTTTTGTGAAACATACTAAGAACGATTTCCGATTTTTTTCTTTTCTTTCGTAGCTGATGGGTTACTTAAAGCACAAAATATCGGCATTCACTGATTACTGCTTCAATCCCCACCCCCTTGCAGGAGTTCACGGCGAGAGGGGCGAGTCGGGCTCGGATATCAAGTTCTGCCCTTGCCCTGCGGAGCTGAGCAAGATGGGAATGGCGGCGAGACTGGTACGGTCGATCTAACGATTCCCTCCATGACATCGTTGTGGGTGCCGTTGAAAATGATAGCCAGTTGGCACAATAAGGAGATGGTGTAGAGATGACTAGCGAGCATAAACGACTTGCAGCTCAACGCGGGCAAGACCTCTCCCGCTCCCACGATGACAACTGCAGCAGCTGCAGCATCGACGACCACGTCTCCGCCCACACTGATCACCGAGCAGCCTATGCAGCAGCAGGTAATCCCTTTACCTCATTCTCTTTTCACGTCGATCTCACGGCGATAAGCCATACCTAATGCTGATGATTCGCGATAGATGTTAGCGCATCTGTGCGCCACCGGAATCTCACTAAACTCCCATTTGCAGCCGGTGCAGCAGCAGCCGGAAGAGGCCCTGCAGCAGGCACAGAACGAGCTGCAGCTGAAGCGAAAGGCCAAGTACAGCGAGAAATGGGCGGCAGGAATGGAGGGAAAGGAGATCAGAAGGGCGCCAGTGCATCAGGCTGACAATATACGTGAGTGGATAATCCACCCATTCTTTCCTCAACATGATTTCGGTTGAGTTTCACTAGCGGTGCATAGGTCTTGCTTGACTATCAAAAACGATTGTATCTTCTGTGGCAGGCTAAAAAAATGAATAATCAAGTAACGACTCAACTTTGTTACGTCTTTTTTTAGAACAACGAGCCTTGGTAAATTGAATCCCATCAATAGAATCCCATTTCAGTTGAGGAGTCCTTCGCTGACTCTTTGGAGCTTCCGGAAACTTTTAGAAAGGACAATCTGGAAGCAGAGCTCGCCAAACTCAAGGTTGGATTTAAAGTTTTTACCTCGCATACACGCCAGTCAGAAAGAGCATGCAACATTTTAGTGGCGTACACCTGAGTTGTGATAGGTTATAAATGGCCAAGAATTTCGAAAATCAATATTAATAAATTTGCAGTCAATGCCGGTGATCGATACGCTCAGTGATGAGGAGGTCACGGAACCATCCGAGATCGAGGAAACCACCACAATTGCAGCGTCCAAGGTAAATTTGCGACAGGCGACCTTTAGTAAAAGTCCCCTCGCCACACGATACCACTCACTTCAGAAGGCCGAGAAACTGCCCACCACGACGACCACCACAACGACGACTACGACTACTGAGGCTCCCACCACAGGTAGTCTTAGATCTAAGAAAAGTCACTTATCGATGCTTCCATCTGGTTACTTACCGTACCCCTGATTGCAGAAGAGATCACGACTACCGAGTACCCGTGGTGGCTGGAGGAGTCGACGACCGCGCCCGCGCGCCGTTTCCGATACCTCACCAAGCGCCCGCGCACCCCGCACCACTGAGCATACCGTAAACACACCATCCGATACTGTGATCAGTGAATAAAGTGTTCGAATTTCTACATAGTACAAGGCACATTCCGAAATGTTGATCCGTGTTTGGTTACAAGCAAAGATGTGATGAGATTCAGAGAGTATGGTAAATGAAGAGAGCAGCTATTCGTCCCTTGTTCAGACAAACAATCCTCGATTTGCATGGGACGAGACAAGAGCGAGATCACTCGATTACGGGAATGATTTGCGTTGATCGACTCGATTTGCATGTTGACGGAGTGGGATTTGACGCCGTGTTTCACTCATAATCACTTCCTTTTTCATCATCTGCCGGTTTTGTTACGCTGCTCTTCAATTATTGAGCTAAATTGTGATTGTTTTGCGTGCTCATTGCAGTAGTAGCCAATCGTATCTTATCAGAATGTTCCCTATCGATCGTACGCCCCTCTCGCGCTACGAGCGCGTCTACTCGTCCGTCACCTCAAGCGCGTCGTCGCCGGCGCCCGAGAGACGCGCACCTCCCGCGCCAGCGCCCGCTGACGACAGTCCGGTGAGTACATCGTATTGGCACGGTTCCGAGATGCAAAGTTGGCTGGGAGGCGCAGCATTTCTACGATCACTCTTTTATTTCCTGAATGAACGTAGTGATGATTCAATAGTCATTGATTGACTGAAGTAAGCTCGAAATTGACCTATGTTCCTCTCAGCCTCGTCGCTACGATCGTGGCTACTCGTCCATCGTCTCCTCAGCTGCTTCTCCTTCCGGGGAGAGACGCGGCTACGAGTCGCGCCCCGTCCCCGCCACGCCCCACACGCCCGTGCCCGCTGATCGCAACCAGGTACTGATCTTTGATCTTTAGAACTTGATCTTTGATCTGTGACACGATTTGTTATGCTCACTGGAACAACGGACTTCAACCACACTTAATTGATCCTTTATCTTTGCCACAGCCGCTTCGCTACGAGCGCGTCTACTCGTCCGCTTCGGCCGTCCGCTCGGCCGCGTCGCCGCCCGCGGAGAGACGCGCCGCGGCTCCGCCCGCGCCCGCCGCACGCACCACCGGCGTACACGCGGCTCCCGCGTCCGCCCAGAGCCCGGTTGGTGATATTTTGTATCAGGTATATCGAAGCTCAATGGGAGTAGATTCTCTAAAAGACCACCCGGTCGGTGGTCTTTGATCCTTCGTTTCTAGGATTTTGTAGATTGCTCGGACATGGGTTCCTATGTGATTTATTCGGATGGGAGGGTGTCGCTTGGTGGTCTTTGATCTTTACTGAATCCATCTTTGTGTCTTCTATGGTTTTGAATCTGTGGGATCTAGGATGAGGTAGTTCGAGTAGACCTTTGATCTTCTTTGTTGGGAAATCTTTGATCTTTGTAGACCGACGGTTCGTTCCCCTCTCGTTCCCTGAAGGACGCTCGCTCGTGGATCAGAGACGAGCTGGCCCGCGAGACTGGCGACAATCCGGTGAGTTGATCTTTGATCTCTGGAATTTGGTCTTTGATCTTTGGCCCCTCATCATCTGCCATAGTGACACGGGTTGTGGGCATGCTTGGTAACCCTGGTTGCCAGAATAGCACCACAACATCCACGATACCCCAGGCTCTAGAAGGAGTTATCTAGTTTCTTGATGGTTTCAATAATTCCTGATGTTAAAATTGATCTTTGATCTCTTTCGAATCACCTCTCAGTTGGATGTTGTCATCAGTGCGAATGACACTTGAACACGCGGCCATTCACCGACGGGATCTATCTATTGTATCAATCGTTCTCAGGGTTGTGCGGAAAACTTTTCCGACCGGAAAATTTTTCCGGTTTTTCCGGTACTGTTCGGTGAATTTTTCCGACCGGAAAATTTTCCGAAAAAGTTCGGAAAATTTCCGGTAATTTACACTAGATATTATCAGCATTTTCGAAAAAATTGCACTGAAAAACCACAAATTTTAGACTGAGAGATAAAAATTTTCCGCGAAATTAAAAAAAAATTGATTTTTTAACTTGAAAATTAGTTAAAATCAATAGACAAGGTGTAATTACAAATACCATTTCAAAATTTGACAGAAATTTCCGAAAAATTCTTCTCAATTCAACGAATTTGAGAATTTTCCGGTTTTTCCGATTTTTCCGGTTTTTTTCCGGTTTCAAAAACCGAAAATTTCCGTTTTCCGGTTTTTTTCCGGTCACTTTTTTCCGCACAACCCTGATCGTTCTCCTTCCTTCCTTCTCGATTGCATTGTTTTCGCTTGCCACGTAGTGTAAAATGGCTCGGGATTACATTAGGAACGCATTTCTCTTTCATTTCTTTGAGAGTTCCAGATGAGCGAAGTTTGATTGCATGCGTCCCGTTGGTTTAGTGTAATGGGCACCTGCAAAAAGATCATGGATGAAGAGTCATGTGTATTCTTCATGTCTTCCCAATATTCTCGATGCGATTTTACGCGTAGCATGGAATGTTACTTTGTCTATAAGATGCATTGTTCTGAGTGCCTAGGTAGCTTAGAAACTGGGTCAACCCGGCGAAATTCGCGCTAAGAATCAAGTGAAAAAGCGTCGAGTCATCGAGAGAGAATCGGCTTACCTTTCCCCTCTTGCTCTCATTGTCAGAGCGAGCGCCTCAATTTTCTCGAATTCTCTGTCCCTCTATTTCCAACCGCAACCCCTTCCGCTCAAATGTCCTGCTCCTTTGTTCACTATAACCGACGAGAGACAATGGGGAAAGGAGAGAGCGTCTCCGCCCCTCTCTCAATGCCTGCTCTGCCCCTGCCTCAGCCACACTGAATAACCCCCCCCCCCCTTCATTTCTGAATAGACCCGGGCAGCTCTCCAGATTCGACCAGCGCGCTAGCCACTCGTACATCCCCTTCTTATCCCCTAGATTGAAGTACCCCGAGGCTCTTTTTAAGGATTTGTCTGGAATTTTCAAATCGATTAACCAAATTTTCCTTGTTTCAAAGTCCAACTACTCGGCCTAATTGTAAAAGTTCATCTAAACTCGCTGATTGCGAGTCTGGGGAGTTTAATCATGCAGAGAGGGAAAGCTGGCCATGGGAGATAGTGATGATTCAGTAATCAGCCAGGATGATTTACGATTCCGCCAACTAACAAGCCAACTTGTAGGGAAACGCGAGATTCCGGAGTAATCTCTCAATCTTGCTCAATCTCTAACACTGTCTGACCGACGAGATAGCACGTGTAATGAAGAGAGCATTACTCGAAGATTGCGAGCTTATCCCTCGGATTGCAGTGAATAGCTGAGACTAAGCCCTTGCAAGCCCTTTGCTGCACTTTTTCTCATCGTCCTTTGCCAATCTAGAAGGCTAATCGCATTTATTGGGCCGAAGGGTTCCGCGTTTCGGTCGAATGACGAAATGCATTATTTCAAGGAGGATTGGTGTTATTTCGAGGTGTTTGTTGTGAGAGTCCGCGATTTTCTTGATGACCTTTTTGTCTGAATTTTGTCTGTGAGACCAATCGACAGTTGTTGTGGGGGTGGAGCTGTGGGGTTCTTGGGGATATCCGCCCCGTTTCATAGGTATGACGCAATTCCTGAGTTGATCGACTAAGCATTCCGAGCGCTCTCAAACAGCTGTTGAAAGAGATAGGTGAAGAGTCATGCGTGGGTTAGATGAACGCTTGCCGAGAGAGAAAGAAGTGATTAGGAAGAGAAAGAAAGATAGGTAAGAGATGAACAATGTCGAAGAGAGATTCGAGAAAGAGAGACGAAGTGTTGTTTCACCACCCCGAGGTTGAGAGGGCGGAGATAAAGAGTGTAATTAGAACTGAAGAATGAGTCAGATGGGTTCCTGTTCTCGAATATTCTCCCATTTCTCAAGCATATTCCATGGGAAATTGTTGATGCAACGTTCCCATTCAGCAGAAAAATGGCCAGCGTGTTTTTTTCTGTGCAATCCATCTATCCGTTTCACCATTCTTCACCAAACAGCGCTCATCAATATGCAAATCTCGCATCGAATGGGGAATATTTCCTCCCGTTTCCGTTTCGTTTTCCCCGTCATTGGATTATTCCTAGGGAAGAGTCGGTTTGTATGCTTGTCGACTTATCAGTATTACATCTTCCTAGTCTCTCTTGTTCAGAACTTGGTTGTCTTGCTGAAATGCTTACCTAAGGTGTAGTTTTAATCTGATTAGTGCTGGAATCATAATTGCATATTTTGCGAAGATTCGTAAAATATCGCGTAGAGATTCATTTTTATTAAAAAGTACTTCTTCCTGCTCAAAGGTCAGTCGTTTTCATAGCAGTGACATTTCTGACCCTTTCGGCTTCCAGACATTCCTATTACACTATTACGACAGCGAATGGTGGTAATAACCCTTTCATGCTCCTCTTTCCCGACACCATCTTTTCGAAAACGTCTAATGGCAGGAAGGCGTCTTCTCAACTCATCGTAGCTATTCTTTTCGCTATCTTAGTCATCTCCCATCTCTTTCCTACTACTGATACTCCTACATTGTTTGCTCTACTGATGCTACTGACAATGAGAGTACACTCGCGCTAAAGTTATCAGTGAACGCGCGCGATATCACTGTCTTCTAGTAGTTTCTGTCTCTTTATCATCGATTTTCGAAAGTTGCTGAAAAATTGTAAAATAATAAGTAATAATGATTTTAGATGTCCACCTACAACACGAATTCTTCCTACAGCCGCACGTACGAGAAGAAGGTTTGATCTTTGATCTCTGAAGATTGATCTTTGATCTTTAACAATTGATCTTTGATCTCTGCAGGTGGTCGAGGAGACTCCTCGCGTGCGCCTCTCCTCTCCGCCCACCTCGCACTTCACTTCCGGCATTCCCGTCAGTTTGATCTTTGATCTTTTGCATCAGATCTTTCATATTGATCTCATGACAAATTGAAAAATTCTTGAGGGAAGTTAGTAGCCATTTTAATTTTGAAAATCTATGGAAATGAATAAATAAAAATATATGTAGGACCACATCTTTCCGTCGTCGTTCGGGTCGAGACTCACGGGAGGACTGGGCGATGTGTCCGGTGAGTTGATCTTTGGTCTTTGGCGTTTGATTTCTGAACTTTGATCTTTGATCTCTCAGGCTTCGGCGGCACGTTCCACTCGATGAAGACGACGGACGACTCCATCTCCATCCAGATGGACGTCAAGGACTACAAACCGGAGGAGCTCAAGGTAGACGGTAGCATCACAGTAGAAATGGAGCACGGTTGATTGGAATACTCTAAAAACAAGGGTAGTTTGGGTTACGGTAGAACGGGGGGTAGGGTAGTTCGGGTTATGGTTATCTAGGGCCCACAACGTAGATAGCCAACATTTCTTAAAACTAGAAAAGGTCTGTTCAACTTGTCGATAACTTAGTCTAAAGGTAGTTACATTTGACGTTTTTTACACAATGTTTTTTAAATTACGTTTCTGTTTGGAAGCTTTCAATGTCGCCATCATAATAATTACGGCTCGTTTACACTTTCGATTTTGATCAGAACGGATGATTCGATAATGAAATTACAGTAATCTGGATATTGTAGCCAATTGATAAGTCAATATTCCTGAAATTGCAGGTCTCGGTGATCGGTCAGACGATTGTGATCGAGGCGAAACACGGAGAGAAGAAGGATGATTTCGGATCGATCGAGAGACATTTCATCAGGTGAGAAGAGATACTTTGATTTGTGTTGTACTCAAATTGGTAAAAGGGTTATTTATAAGGTAGAGGTATGTCATGCCACGTCATGCCATTTTTCAGTCGTAAAACAACGCTAGATGGGACCCACCGGTAGGGCAGGCTGTTAGATCTCAGATTGTGATTATATTGGAAATTACTGAGAATGTTTGAACGAAACTTTTGGAGCGGTTGAGTCCCTAATCCGAAATGCATGAACAAATCTCGCTAGTCCATTTCTTCTCGTTGGATTCACTATACGATGGGAGGGGCCGTAGGGCTTCGTATAATTCTCGTTTCTCAATTTGTAGATAGTGGTTCTAATGCGTTTCGGTTTGGATTATGCCTGTGCATTTTGCGCATTTCGCAAGCTTTCTAGGGTTTCATCCCAGCCTATAATCTTGATGAATCCCCTAGGAATCTATCAAATAAAAAAATAAAACTGATATCCAGAAGGCGAAAGATCAAAGATCAACCATTTGCAGACGCATTCCTCTTCCGAAGGGCGTTGCTCCCGAGGCTGTGACCTCGACCCTCACCACCGAGGGAGCCCTCTCCATCGTTGCCCTTCCGCCCAAGCCCAAGGTCAGATTGATCTTTGATCTCTAGTCTTTGATCTTTAACCTCCACGCCAATTGAGAGCCGCCAGCATCCTGTTGCCAAAATAGTGACAGACGAGGCTTCTCTGAAGCCCCTAGCGCTTATTAGAGCATGGCGCCTGCGAACCCGATTAGATACCGTACCCATCGACTACCGTAATCCTATTTTCGTTGCAGGACCCCTCTCCGCCTCGCTCGATTCCCATCAAGGTGCAGGTGGCTGCGGCCGGCGACAAGGCTTGATTGATGTTTGACCTTTGATCTTTGATCCCTTCCCCATTCTCCCCATGACTAATCGAGCTTTCCCCCACCATATTTGATTGCCTACCGCTGAGATTTGCTGTCGTCTCTTCACTTTGCACAATATCTCGCTCTGTCTAACCGACGAGAGAGTGTGTGAAATGGAGAGAGTTCTTTCCTATTATCCCCTTCCTTCCTTTGCTTACGAAGCTATTCGATAATGTATTATTTGTATGAAACACGCGTTTTGATGAAGATAAAGCTAATTTGTGAAAAAAGACAAATACGAAGCAAAACAAAGCACCGGGACAATAAACTACAGTTTCAACTTTAATTTTCAAAAGTGAAGCTGATTTGAACGAAATAAATCAAAAAAAGACTTCACTTACCTCTGATTGGGCACGATTAAATCACATCTGTTATTGCGAAGACTATCTTTCGGAGAGAGGATTTTTCTTTGCCCAAGCAGGGCTTCCCTTAGATTGATTGGCAATCAAGAAGAAGTGAAGAAGAGTAAGAGAGAGGAGCGAAATAGTGTGTAATCGAGGAGATAGTCGGGATTCTAAGTCGATTTCAGTAGAAGGAAGGGCCGGATTTGCAATGGGATGATCCCGCTCCCCACCCTCTAGACCCTTTTACAGTGATTGGCCAGTGAGAGCTGTCGGCTGAGAGTTTCCGATCACCCATCGCTTATTCCTCCCTCCCTCGCCTATCCGAGTGATTACTTATCAGTGATAAGTTATCACCAATCAGAACCTCCCTCACTCCATTCGATTCTTCTGGCTTCACGGAGTACTGTGACTGCATTGTGAGCTCCAGGATTCGCAAAGCTCTGTCCTACCCGTAACTCCAATCAACTGATCTTTGGTCTTTGCTCCTGGTCCACGAACTCTAGTCGAGTTCGTTCACCCCCGACAAAATTCCCCGTCTGGTCTTCCGTTTTACTCCACAGCAATCGCCTGTTTCGGCGAGCGAAGTTCGGTTCCGAACCCCGATACGGCATCGAACAAGGGTCAGGAAAAGGTTGGTTCAGACTTATCCTTTTGTTTCTGCCACTAGCTGTTTCACCTCTTTGTCTCTGTCACCTCAAGTTGCTAGTTTATGAACTAAAATATTGAAGCCATACGGATTTTAAAAAAAATAAATGTCGCTTCCATTGTTCTATGTGATCATTTTCGAATTTAGGAATACAATGAAACCTATTTGCGATAGTTAACAAATCTTTTAAGCTCTTTTAAGCTTTCTTTTATTGAAAGAAAAAGCGATTTTAGGATAAATCAAAAGCTATCTAAATTATTTCCAGATGCTTGAAGATGTGCTGTACGAAATTCTCCCCGTCGTCGGCTTCGCTACGATTCTATCGGCGGTAATTTGTTAATTAATTGATTTATTAAAATTAATAACAATAACATTTAGGTCTTCGTCCTCGCGGTCATGTGGAAGGCGAAGCGAAATCCGCGCATTTTCATGTTCTTCGCTGTTTCCGGTGAGATTTATCTTTTTTTTTGCACAATTATTTCCATTAGAAACATAACAAATCTAGTTACAAATCTAGTTATAAATACAAAATAAAGAAATGAAGAAAATAAAGAAGTTTTGTGAAGGAAGAGCTGGTTAGCTTTCCATTTCCGCAAAAGCTTGAATAAGAAGCTTTCGAGGAATCAGCGAAATCTCCTAAATCCATATTTCACTGAACGCAATCTGTAGTATTGGTAGTCGAAAAGCCAAATCTTATCGTTTGATCTCGAATTTCCGATCCTTCAATTCACCGAATTTTTATCTCAAAAAAGGGCCGATGAACAGATTGAGCCTTCCGATAGTACAAATTCATTGAATTCACTTCGATACGAAACCGGAAAATAGGTGGTATCATAAATAAAAACAAAGTTGTATCCTTTTAGACATAATCAATGGCGTAGCCTTCGTGGTATGTGGATTCTACGGAGTATTCGTGACGATGTCAGGCATCGGGAATGAGGTGAGACATCTTTTGTGGAAAGCAATGGTGCTTTCTCGAAGTGAATACAGTTGTTCATGAAGTTGTTGAAAAAATATCAGAAACTTATACAACCGAATGATAAGGTGGTTGCATTGAACGAAACTCGGATCTCTCCAGCACCTCCTTTCATCAATCCTCATGTGTTGAGAGGGATTATTAGCATTTCCATCTAAAACAATTGTATCTTTCCAGCAACTCCATCCGTCCTTCTGCCTCTTCCACGCGCCTCATCTGCTGTTGTGGGCCTACACCGACGCGACTGAGGTTAATTATTATTTAATTAATTATTATCATGTTATTAAACATAATTAATTAAATAATTATCAGGTCCTGTGCATCCTCCTCTTCCTCTTCGACCGCACACTGCAGATTCTCGTGCCCACTCGCTATGGGAAAGTGAGCTGAGCTTTAATTATTTGAATTTTTTAGAAGTTCCGGAACCCTTCAAATGCGCTTGATTATTTCGCAAACGGCCTCATATGTTTCAGAGAACCTTATTGTTGGTGGTAGAGAAGAGCCGACGATAAAGCAATTTCTCCCATTAAAAATATTATTTGTATGAATAACTTGTTTTCCAGATCTCGAAATCGTATCTCACGCTCAAATTCGGACTGATTCTCTTCGCCACGGGAACGATGGGATTCATTCCGACCTTTTTCGAGACGATCACAGCCAATTCAACGGTGACCGTGCCCAAGTTGTGTCGATTTGAGCAGGTCCGTCATAGTTTTTTCCCTTTGAGTATGTGGTTGATCTCTGAACATCCCTGGCAATGTTTCAAAGTCGAATAAACCCATTCTCAGCCAGGAATTTCGTTTCCAGGTCGTCCTTCCGGATTTCTACGATCTTCGCCTCATGTTCGTCGAGTGGCTTCCAGTTTTTGGTGAGAATGAAGAGTTTCACTTCACAGCAACTTTTATTTCGACCGCAGTTGAGTAAAGAAAATTATTGGAAATCAATCAAACAGTTACGCAAATGACGAATTTTCTCATATTTCCATTCATTCCACTATCTAGAAAAGTACTAAAGTATTTCTTGTATACGGCTTCCGTTGATTGTGAATGTCATGAAGCCGTTTAAAAAAGAATGATTCACGCTGAAACCGCGACCTTTTCGAAATGATGGATGGCTAGCGGCTTACAATTAGGGAATTGCTTTGAGTAATCTGTTTTGATATCACTCAGTGAAAAGATTTGTTCCAGCTTACTGATAGCAGATTCGCTTGCCAGCTGCGTGCTTAATCATACCAAGTATTGGGGGGAATAATATAAAGAAAAATATAGGGTTAATCCAGTAAATTGTAAGCGACTTCCTTGCAGGAATGCTGTGGACGGTTCTCGTCTTTCTCGTCTACCTCATTCGACAGTCGAAGCAGCGATGGAGCTACAATTGGACCGAGGAGATTGTGGACACGAAACAGGTTGACACTTTTTCTGTGAATGGACTTCTTATCTACTTCTTGGAAGACTCCCTACTCTAACAGAATTGTACATTTACCGTTTCCTCAGACGAAATTTAGAATTCATCATTTTTATCAAGATCGGAAAAATGATGATGATGAAGTCAGAATTTCGTCTGAGGAAACGGTAACTAGGCCAAAGGATTCATTGCTTCCATTAAAGGAGGTGTCCCACGAATTTCTGACTATCTGAGTTCTCTATGTGAGATTGTGAGTCGTGACTACCCGATAACACTTTCGAAACTCCCATGTTTTCAATCTTCGTTTGAATTGAGATATGAGCACTTGGCTGCGTTCCAAGTGACCTTGCGCGCGCCGGCAACGAGCGAGAGAGCGTGCGAAATGAGGAGAGCACCTCTCTCATTCCTCACTTTGCATAGGCGCCCGCGCGATTCGTGGGACGCCTTCTTTAACAAATTCCCATTCCAGATGATCGCACTCGCTTTCCTTCGCTGTCTTTTCACGGAAGCTGCAGTGCGAATGATCCTCATCAACGTTCAGTTGACGAATAACGCCAATGAGATTGTGATGCTCAGGGATTTCCTGCTACGGTGAGCAGCGAAACAACAAAAACACAATAGCAAAACAATAACAATATTCAGTGCGGCCCTCGCCCTGCTCGTTTCCGTGCTCTCTCCGGGCATCTACATGCTCATCTCGACTCCATTCGCCGATCGAGTCGGATCGACGTTCAATGCATACGGGAAGAATACGGAGAGGAAGTGGCAGAGTGCTGGTGAGGAAAAAAATGAAGAATTCATCTCTTTATCGATCATAATCTTTCTCCATCCTGACCGGTCGAGAGTACGAGGAAAGATCGGCTGTATTTTTCATCCACATAGGAATTGTGGGGAGGTGTAACCGGCAAAACGATGTGTGACATTTTGAAAAGCATAGGGCATGGCAAAACGAACGTGAAGACAATAAAATAATGAAGAAATACTTGCAGACGATCCCCCGCCCGACATCAACATGGAGAAGGCGGAATTCGGATCGTGGTACTCGACCACGGGCAATATACGAGGTGTTTTATTGAATATTAAGTTTTCCGAACTACTAATCTGATATAAGTTCTGCCCTGTATTGAAACCTCGCAAAGGCTGATGTCAAGATAAGAAGTGTCGAATTCACACCGTTTGAAGAATATTTTTTTTGTGAAATTTATGACGTTTCGAAATCGTGGAGAATTGCAGGCGACGCGGGCGTGCCCATGGAGGAGCGTGCGGAGAAGGAGCGAAGTGCATCGTTCTACTTCGATTCCCCTCCTGTATCTGATTCGAAGAGACCCTGCCCACCCGCCCTCTCGCACAAGAGCGAGAATATGAGGAGAGGAGCATGAAGAGACGAAGATTGTGATCTTTCAAGATATTGGGTGATAAAGCATTTCAATTTCTGGTATCTAGAGTTTGAGATCTTCATATCCGAGCAATATCTTGAAGCAAAAGACGCTTCCAAGGACGAGAAAACAATATTCTGGTCGATTTTATTTGTGAGATTTCGAGTGTACTATCATTTTGTAGTTGAACTTATCATTTTTGTTCTCATTGTAAAATGGCCAAACGGCTGAATTATTTATTTGATACGGATCCCTAAAAATATGGATTTGGCACTACATCAAACTTTACTATCTATGTTAATTATTCAACACTTGTCCAAACAATTACTCCATTCTCCAGTTTGAGTATTATCTACATTCTCAGATCATCCTTGTCAGATTTCTTCGTTCATTCTCTCGTCTCTTCCTCTTCCTTCTCGGTCGCTCATCCAACTCGACCACTATGGTCCGTTTACTACCTTGAGTCTTGAGCTCTAAAGTAGTTTTTTTTCTCAGCTCTTCTTCAAAGTTCTTACTCCGGCTGAAGTGGAGAACGGTGGCTGCCAGTTCGAGCAGCAGAATTCCATGGGAATTGAATGGTCAGAATGTTTTCGATTGGATCACGTCGTTTTCTTCCATTCTGCAAAAGCTCTTTCGGGAAATAGATCCTTCAGGCGAGTTGGTCTGGAGAAGGCCACTGTCAATGAGAAGGAGATGCTGCGTGCAACAATACAAGGCACAAAAAACAACAACAACAACACGGCGTCGACGTGGCGAACTGTCATCGAGACAAACTTGACAGTCTACGACAAGAACTTTTACGCCACCAGAAAGCGATCGGTCAGTCAGCTGTAGGAATCGGCTAGTGATACAAATAAAAGTTCAGCCTCGCCTAGAAATCGACAGCAACTCGGTGTGTGTACTGGACTTCATCGAATGGGATGTTCTGGTCAATCCATACGGTGTCAGCCATTTTCGTTGTCCGGTTCAATATTTCTCTGCTATTATCGAGGATTGCACACAACCTTGTTTTAGACATTCGTGAAGGACAACGGTACCATTCAAGTATATCTCCATCTCACCGTCGTGGACTCTGTCATCAACACTACCAACGTCGATGTGAACACCAGGTCAGTCGCAAAGCGGCATAGATACGAGAAATTAGAGAATAAGAAAGTGAGAACGAATTCCGGAAATGCTTCATCCAGGGATCTATTTAGATTCAAGGGGTTATGGGTGGGTTCGCGCTTCTCATCTTTACTTTTTCATACGCAACGCCGTCTCCTTTTCCCCTGTCTGTCAATTCTGAGCTAATATGAAGCTTTTCATGCAGACAAATGAATAGGGTATTGCAATCGTAACGGATTATGGACTTCAGAAAGCGCAAGATCGACCTAAGCACTCGTTCGCCTCTCACCGATTTCGCTCTGGTCGTCGAGGGAATTCGAATCTACGTCGGTCGCCAGGTATTCCTCGAGCATTGTTTCAGACATATTTTTGTTAATTTTTATGAAACTTCCTCCTTGGAAAAGGCTAGATTCTATCGCTTGTAGAGGATTCATTCCAGTTCCTCGCAACTCATTCCCCGGTCTTCAACACCATGTTCTACGGTGATTTCGCGGAGAAGGACAAGGACGAAGTTGAGCTCAAGGACGTCAACTACGAGGTGCATTCTAAAGTTTTCTTTGGTGTAAAAGTAAAAAAAAAAGAGGGAATAAACGTTACTTTTGAGGACTTCATGAGCCTTCTCGATCAGCTCTATCCCAACAGTCCGCCACTGGACGATTCTGATGTGGAGGGTCTCATCAAATTGGCTGATCAATTCGAAGTCGAGGTACGGTAGGATTTCGATTTTTACGGTACAGAGACTGTCCGAAATTCAAGGCTTTTCATTTACACGATTGGAAATTCGGAATTCCGAGCGAAAAAATTCGAATTCGAGCGAAAAACATCATTGCAGAGCGTCCTGTCCCGTGTCGAGACCTTCCTCATCGACTCGAACTCGATTCCTCTTTCGAAGAAGCTCCTGCTCTCTGACAGATATCGACTCGCCCGTCTCAAGGTTTGCGTTATCAAAAATGTTCCTCGCTTTCTCGCTACACTTTGATTAAGTACATAAGGGTGGGCAGTTGTATTATTGTCAGAGTCTTCAGTGAAATAAATTTCCAATCCCATTAGGGACTAGACTGTGACAACGAAGTGATCGGGCCAGTCAGTATAAATTTACAGGGTCATTGCCTCACGAAGCTGAATGACAAAGAGGCCGTTCGCAAACTTTCGGTGAGGATTTCTCTCTATTGTCTTCGGATCTATCTAGCTTGGAACAAAATCTGAAGTAAATATTCTTTCAGAAATCCTCAGAGTACAAGGCGTTGCCTTGCGAGCTGAAGGTGCAGCTGTTGGAAGTTTTTGTCCGGGACTAATTCGCGAAGGGAATTGTAGAGAATCGTCCAAATACAGCTACATCATTATCACTTGATCCAAAGCCATAAATAAACATGCAAATATGCACCATACTATTAAAAGTATTTTCCAAATTTATTTCATCATTTACGATCACTGAAAATTATTTTCTTATTAATTAAAAAATATTTATTAAAAATTTAAATCACAAGTGCATCTGACTTGAACAGTTAGGTACGGTATTTACGGGCGCCAAATTTGCAAAATGGCTGCAACGAGCTCTCTTCAAAACGCAGGCTCTCTCGCCCGTAATTTAGCGAAATCGCCAATTTGGAAATTTGGCCATTTTTCAAGCGTGGCAAAAATAAAGATTCAATCTCCTTTGTTTTGCTCTTTGTTTGCTCCTTCTGATTGGCTGTTTCGATGTTATTGGCCATCTAATTTGCACTCTGACCTCTGATTTCATCTAGATTTATCGTTGTCGCGATATTATGGTCCTCCAAGTGCCCTTTATTAATCATTTAATCCGTTTCATTCTAAGGATGGCTCAACCGCCGGCCGTCTTCTTCGAGGCGTGGAATGCCGAAATCGACCAACTCGGCAATGGTATTTACTTTAAATTATATTAAAAATGAACTTGATAATAGAATATTCACTGGTTTAGCGGTGGTCTGCCGCAATGTCTGCTTGTGCCTTGCTGAACGGGATATTTTTTTTTCTCTAAATATTATATTATAGGCGGCGTCACCCCGTCGAGTTCTTCCTTCGATTTCTCTCACTTCGGCACTGACGATCAGTCGATGCGACGATTGAGGTTGGTAGTACTTATTTTTTTTTATTACTTTCATAATTTCCTCAAACGGGATATCAAATGATGCAGAAACCAGGTTAAATGTTTTTATTTTCAATCTAGCTTGTTGTAGGGAGTACGGGAAGCAGCTCTCTACTACTGCAGAAACTGAGGACGCGCGCCTCCAAGAGTGCGGTTAGTTGTTGGATCTTTACTTGCTAATCATGCGGTAATATGTTTCTATATTTTCCATTTTCTATTTTGTAGACCTACAAAATATATAATTCCAGTATCCTCGTTGGACTCGCTCGTCCGCTCGCGGTTCTGCGTCGCCGATTATCGGTAGGTCACTTCAAACGTTGTTATAAAGCCCAGAGGCCAAAACGTTATACCGTGCCCTTTCTCTATGGGAATCTGGGTTTCCTATTTACATTCCTTACATTCCTTGTCAGCAAGTTAATAATCAATTACCCTCGCAGACAACAAGAAATCGCCGTGCAACGTGCGAGACTGGAGAAGCTGAGAGAGCAGCAAGAGGGAGATGCAGCCATGATCAAGCGATTCCAGGTTTAATTATATTAATTAGTTTAATTTATTATTGGACCTTTAGAGTTACGCCATTTTCTACTGAATGAGCAACAAATTCATTTTTTGAATAGTGTTGTGATTGCTTGTTACTTATGGGGCAGGCAATTCCAGAGATATTAAGAATGGAACAGATGGAAAGACTTGCCAATCTATTTTAGAGAGAGAATGCTTCTCTCCGCACTCGACTGGTCACATACGAAGAGGACGATGGAGAACGAGTGAGGATGGAAGAGGAGATGAGAAGGACGAAAAGGGTAAGAAGTTTGAGTTGAGGAAATTTGATCCTTACAAGAAAATAAGAGATCTTTGATATTTTTGTATGTGAGTTTTGTTACAATGAAAAAGGCGAAGAGTAAAATCAAGTGAGCAAATGGCCAATAAGCGTGTTTATTGCAGGAAGAAGGAGACCGTCTCCGCATCCAGCGTGCGAAGCTGCAGCAGGCACTCGACATTGCTCAGGTAGGTCTCCGATTATCGATTGATTGACTACCGTATCCTCTCAGGGTGTTTCTTCTCCTTCGGTCGCTCAACTTCGGTCTCGTTTCGATTCTCCGAGTGCCGAACCGTCTACGGTAGGTTACAAGCAGCATCAACGATGAATGAATTGAGAAATTAGTGAGAAATGTAGTGAAAAAAGTAAGGGTCGAATACCTCGCGAAATGTTCTAAACATCACGTCCGTTTTGGAAATTGGACAGTGTAGGAATAAAAATAATAATAACAAAATAAAATAAAATAAAAACATTTTTGGAGCTTTTATATCAACCCATTCTCTCATGAGTGGTCTGAAACTTGTATCCTACTGCCAGTTCCTTTTGGTGTTGATATTCGTCCCCCGTGATTTGTGCTTTTCGTGTATATTATTTTCCTATCTATGATTGTATTGCATTTTCAAAAAAAAAATTCAATATCAACAATGCTAAAAAGAGTGAACTAGTCCCTATCATTGAATTGCAGAGACGCCGGCAGCCCGATGCACCTCGGCCAACAGTGCAGACGACGACGAGAAGGAACAACGAGAACGGGCCCGGCTTCTACAATCCCAAGTATCGCAGGTACTGAGGGTGATTACATGTCATGTCACATTTTGCTATGACTTACTCTGATACAACTCATCTAAACATAGCACGCATGTCTTATCACTCAAATCCTTATGATTTCGTGTTTATTTATTAGCTGAAAGTCGAAATTTCCCAGATGTCGTAGTGTATTCGACGAAAATTATTTTGATAACTGATTGAATGTCTCCAACTCAGATCTCAATCCGCTTCTCGCGTGGTTGATCACCGTCCCGCCGTATCCATTCCCAACGGCACGATTCTCAAGGCGAAAATGCCTGCCAATGCGAAGACTACGATAGCACCCAAGGTACGGTAGCGTTGATGATATCGATCGAAAAGACGGAAAGTCCTTGTTTTTCTCGGATGGCTGTTCATGTATGAGTAGGTTTGTAATTCTTACATACTGTAATCATCGATCAATAACCGTATTTCGCAGGCCGATCTTCTCCGTAACAGTGATGGTTACGTGCTGACGCATCAAGAAGTGGACGATGAGGGCAACATTGAAACCAGTATCTTCAAGGTACGGTAGCGAGAGGCGACTATCGATTGATAAGAAGTGTTTTTCAAACTAGTCGTTGTGCAATCTGTAGGGAATATTCTGAATCTTTGAGAACGGGAGGCGATTCCTTTTAAACAATGCCAAATAGTTCCGGGCTCCTCAAATTTATCAAAATATGTATTTCGAGGTCTGTCCTACCATTACCTAGTGGAGACATTGACTCAGGATATTCATTTTCATTAATTCAAAATAATCGAAATCGCCGAATTTGGAAATGTAGTGAACTGATCACTGGCTCTGTTAAATATATCTGACAACCGGGCGCGGTTAATAAGAAAATGTTTGACTTTGAACAAAAAAATCGTGATTCAGGGCGATTGCATTCCCACAGCGGGCGGAGGAACGGCGGTGTGCTTCAATGACGTCGAGCATCTCTCTCACGAAGCTCCCGGTCAATCGATCGGCAAGAAGAGAAAGAGCCGATCGTCGAAGAAGACTGTTCGATTCTAGGCTAGAATCTGCCTCCCTCCCACTCATCTAGCCATTGCTTCCACACTTTAATCGTAGCTGTATTGACTGTATTATTATATTCTAGCCAAATAATATCCCCCACTCCTCACAAACTTGATGCATTTCATCATTCTAATTCGCATTGTAATTACCGTAACCCGTAGTCTCGTAATCAATTGTGCTATACATCGCAGGCTTTCCGTGATTGTGCATACTTACTGATATTTGATCTCTTCCCTCATGCCCATAGCATAATCTGTGTGGTATCTCACTATTTACACCATCTGTAACTAACCTAGCCCGTTTTATCGACCGATTATATAAATCAATTGTGACAGAATATCTTTTCCCTTCTTTTCGCATAATTCGCCGACTGAAAAGGATATCAAAATTCCGAAGCATCAACTGGTTGATCTATTCGCTCTCCATTTTTCTAATTTCGAACCTAGTCAGAGAAGCAGACAAAGATCTCTCCTGGTTGCATGTAAAAAGGAGCAGCAGAGAGACACGAGAGATACAAAGAGAATGTCAGATAACGAGAGGAAAAATGAACAAATTTTGGCGCCATGTGAGCTCTCTTGAATTTTCCACCGCCTTTCCTCTTCATATTTCGTACTTCCTCTTGACTTCTTACTGCTAAAGAACTGTCATTTCCTTCTCACGTCTTTTACCAATTTCCCATTCATCTCTTCCACTCCTTTGATGAATTACGATGATCTCTTCATAAATGTACAACGATAACGCGCTCCCTAACAAAAATTCCAATTTATTTGTTCAAAAAATGAAAATCACATCTTGGAAACGGTATAAAATAGATACGGTATATGTTTGAAATTACCGCCTTTCGAATCAGGTCTCGATGGGAAAAAATGAACTTGCCTGATATCGACTTTCGTTTTATTATTTTTTGTTTTGGAATCTGTCAATGTTGTTGTTTGTTGTTATTGTTTTATCTATAATTTTCCTGATTTATTCCTTTTCTCAGGATGTCGAAGACCTTGAATGTGACGAGATCTGATGACAAGGAAGTGGCCGAATCCACTGACGGCAACGAGCAAGAAGTGACGGAGTCCGCCACTGACACTGGCAATGAGCAGAAAGAGGGAAAGAAGGAGCGACTGTCTAAGGAGGATCGACGCGTCCAGCGGGAGATGGCGAGAGTGAAGAAGGAAACGATTGGTCCGGTCAATTGGGATGTCGATAAGATCTTCAAAGGGCTTGAGAAACGTGAGTGGGCAATCTTCTTGGGCAAGAGGAGAGTGCGTAATGGCAAAAACAGATGCGATAACTTCTCCAATACCATAAAATATACCTAATTCCAGCCCGCGACGTGACGGCAGCTGTATACAAAGTGCTCGCTACGCACGATATCATCCATCGAGAGCAAACACTCCGTCGCTACAAAGCCGCCATCGCACAGTGCGTCCACTTATAATTTGACCTCACTTGCTTTAAATTTTGCCTACATCGTTATCATTAGTTACTTTAGCGTATTTTGAGAGCATAGCCAAGGATCATTGATGAATTTCACACTACCCTCATTCTCATGTTTGATTCATATGGAAATATGGTATGCTTGCAGCTGCATCAACGCGAAGCCTACGAAGATCCCGGGTACGCGTACGTACAGACCGGGCGAGCCCACCCTGGAAGGGTTGTCGTGTCTACCCGTGACTGAATACGACTACAAGGTGAATTGTAAAGCCATATATTCATTACTTTTCTCTTGGAAACCAATTTTTTTTTTGGTTGGCAAACCCTATTTACGTCCCGTTATTGATAGCAACAACTTATTGCAAACAAGTTCACCATGCAAAACACAGTACAATACAAAATTATTCTTTCCGAATATCGTTTGCGTTAAACTAGCTGGCAATCAAAGAACGGACCATTCCTAGTGTCATGCATGAAGCCCTGGAATGGAAACTATTGTAACATGCTCAAAACAAAGCTCTTGTTTTCCAGATCTTGCAAGCATCCAAGTTCTTCCGCATCAAAGTGACCACGCTGAACAATTTGCTGATCGAACTGGAAGAACTCGTGCCGTCCAAGAATGTAAATATTTAGATTATTTATTATTTCATAAGCAATACCTTCTGACTGTTTATCGATTAGTGTTTCCTGGAATGTGTGAAACGTCCACTGCATATTACCTGTGGTGACCGTTGCTGTTGAAGTGGTGGGTTAATTTTTTTAAATACTTAATGGTTAATTGTAGACTGCGCCTCTTCTGGCACCGGCTGAGCGCGCCGAGGTTCGTAACTATACTTTTTTTATATTAATAACAAACATTTACCGCAACCAAAAATATATAACGATCTGAGACTGAAACCGCAGTTGATCGGGATATTTTGCCAAGAACGTGGAAATGATGCGGTATGATTATCGGTCCGGTTGCTACGAAAATGTATGATTAATAATATTTTCAGAGCGAATGCTCAAATGATGAGGAGGACGAGAGAGATTCTTCGGACGTGGCCAAGAAACGATCTGAAGAGAAGGAACTGTGGCACGTTGAGAAGGAGGAGAATAGCGAGACTGAAGCCGAAACTGAGAAGGTGAATTCATTTTTATGGAGCTCCAATGGATTTTCATTTCTTATCTGTAACTAGGAAGAGGTTTTCCACGATTCCTTCATCGAATATCACACCGTGCCTCTTCAGATGCCTACTATAGTCCGTTGTGACGTCGATGACAATTGCGGGGCGGAGTCGGCTGATGAGCCCGTCGAGGAGGCCGTCTGGGACCGGCCGATGGATGAAGTCACCACGTTCAGCGGTGATTATCTGGACAAGACCAAGAGCAAGGAGGGTGAGTTCACCGAGAGATGGAAAGGAAAATTTTTGAAAAGTGTCTACCGGCAATTTCGAAGATCGCCAGTTGTTGGTCGTTGAACTCTCTATTCATTCATGATGTTTGTCGCTAAACATCGAGAAGACACATAGAAAATTTGAGATATTTGCAGAACGACTGCGCTCGTTTGTCTGGCAAGTAATGTACCATGTGAGGGACGAGGACGATCGACAGTGTGTCGAGTGGATGGTCCAGGTACGGTAGGAGGGAGGGGGGTACGGTAGTGAGTGGAGGATACGGTAGAACCATATTTAAACAGTCAAGACGTAACATTTGCGATTTGTATGACACAACCTTCGTTAGTTTGGGTCGACGGCAGACTCTGGGAATTCAATGCAATCCATAAAAGAGCGCCCATTGCAGTCGATGCTCGATCCGCCCTCGTTCGCCAAGATTCCCTCCATCTATCAAAAGGTATGATTGGCACTTTTTGGTTATATCCCCGCTTTATCATCACCGGGCCATCCAGCGTAACTTACAATTAGCCCGTCACGAATTTACCATCTTTTTTTTTCCAGACGAAAGTTCTCGAGTATTACAAGGTGATTCTCCCGTCTCTCCATATGTCGGAGGAGTGAGTTTAAAAAATTTCTTATTATTTATTCATAAATTGTCCCCTGAATATTTCCCCAGTAATCTTTGCAGCTTAAAATCTATCAATGCTGTTGTTTTCTTCTTTAGAGATGCCCGACCAAAATAGTCCCATGAACTCATTTAGCAGAATGTAATGGTTCACGCTAATCTCATTTGTTCCAGTTTCTACCCCGTTCGAGTTGATTTCGCGCCGCTATGTGGTACTCGAAGGATGCGATTCAACAGGCCGGGCACATTCAACACTGGTACGATAGTGTCTTATCGAGGAATGACTTTATTATTGGAGACGAAGTTATGATCAATTGGTCCACGTATTTTCACTGTCATGAGCAATACCTACTTATATGCTTAGTTCCATCAGTGAATACGTGCCAGTGGAGTCCAACTGATGGCGAAAAGAAGATCCTATCAGATTGATTAAATCAGATCCTTTCAGATTTTCTGGATGGGGAAGACGTGGATGGATTGAATATCGACGACGAAGTGGAGGACGATTTCGAATGGTTGAAAGAGTATGAAGAGATGGAGAAGGAGAGGGAAGAGTACGCAATGGAACGAGACAGCAGAAGGGTGAGTATCTAATTGTAAGGATCAGCTAAAAACAACAACGAAGGCAAAAATAGTAATCACCGACTTCTGACTTGATAACTCCCTCCACGGATCGCTATAGTAGGATTTAAAAACGTGAAACGGCTCAACGTTTTATGCTTTATCGAATTGTTTCTTGCTAGCACCTTTTCCCCCAAATAACAAGGGGTTGCTGTTCCCATGCTAGTCTGATCAAGTTGCGGTGAAAGTGCGGTATTTCGAGTAAGAGTAAATATACAATCAACTAAATAAATTCAGGCGGATGGCGTCCCATCGGATTCTGACGATTGGCCTGAGAGTGATGACGAGATGGAAGTGAACCGAAGGAAGAAGATGGAAGAAGAAGATGAGGAAGTGGATGTGGAAGCGATTGATGATGAGGCGACGAGTGGAGGAAAAGCATCGATGGAAGGCTCGAAGATGAAGGAGGGAGATACTGCAACGGTGAGGGCGTCTGGGCTGTATCAGTAGAGTTAGCATCGCTTTGGAATGTTAACGAAACGTGAAAATGCGGAGATACGAGGCATTTGTGATGGGTTGCAGTACGGTAGATTTTTTCTTAACGTATAGTGTCCCATTCTCGTAAATTCATGTTTCAACCCACTCATACCTGTCCAAGCCGCCGGCGCGTCGACCTTTTTGCGAAGTGCCGGGCACAAAAGTTATGCCCGGCACTTCGCAAAAAGGTCACTCGCCGCCAGCCCTGGACAGGTATGAACCCACTTGTAAACCGGATATAAATATATCCATGATTGCAGGAGGATAGCACGACGGAGAGCCGCGAGCCGGACTCTGCCGACGACTTGACCTCCTTCAGCAATGGGATCGATGATCGAGAGGAGACGTCTGGAGCGGATGCGGATGATGAGGTTGGTGATATGCATGGTTTTAAGAAATACAGACAGTGTAACTTAGAAAAACCATGTTTGCAAAACCTCGGATCATACAAAAGTTGGGTGAAAATCACCGAATAGCGAGCAAATCGCTGTTCTTGACAAGACCAAGAACTTCTTGGATACCGTAAAGTGAGGGTTTGGGTTTCATCATGATGTAAAATGGCCTCGAGAAGCACTATGACTGTCGTGCATTGCAGGGATCGGCGGAGCAGCAATACGACGATTACAACGACCCGGAATACGACGAGGATACGGTAGAAGAGGGTGATGATGATGACGTGCAGTGCTTAGGGGACGGGAAGACCATGGAGAGACCGGGAAAGGAAGAGGAGAAGGAGGAAGAGACGATGGAGAAAGGGGGAGATGATGGCAAAGGTAACGTCATCTCGTTAATCTAGGCACTTGCGTCCTAGGGGAGATCACGGCTGGGCCAGTGATTATTCAAGGCAATTTCAGATGATGACGTCGTCGTGATAGATGAGGATGAAGGGAAGGAAGAGAAGAAGAAGATGATGCAATCGAAGAAGAAGGATGAGGAGACAAGGAAGGAGGACGACGTTATCACATTGGATGATGATGATAGCGAAGAGGTCAAGACTCTTCATTTCGAAGAGGAGGTTGAGGTGCCCGAAGATGAGGAGGATGATGCAGCCAGTGATTACCAAAGTGTCGGATCGAGACCGAGTTGGGAGACGGAAGGTAGGGTTTAGCGATTGAATTGTGGGAAATGATATTTGACATTTAAACAACTTTTTATTGGTGTGATGTCAGCTGAGTTGCCATTAGATGTGTCCATTGAATTAGGTCGTGTGCAAGTTGAAGAAACTGAGGACCGGCAGCATTGACCGGGAAACGGTTATTATAAAGAGCTATTTGATTAGTTTTTGCCCTTGGGAAAAAAATCGAAATTATTAATCTGGCTAAATTTGTGTTTCAACTAGTTACACTTCAGGCAATGCCACTCCCGCCGTCGCTCTGCCCCCCTTGATCATTCCTTTCCCCGCGATACCCTCCGATGGGTCAGACGAGGAGGGAGAAGTGTATGCGAGACCGATGGAAGGAAGGGAGCGAGGAAGAGGAGCGAGAGGAGGCATGGAGGGAATGAAGAAGGAACCGAGGGAGGAGGAGGAGGATAGTGGTGAGTAGAGTTCGTTCGAAATACAGGTAGTCGTCTCTTCGTTCGTCGTGCTCTTTCACCGGTAAGAGTTGTGAGAGAGTGTGTAAAAAGAAGAGACGATTACCCTTATTTCGAACTAGTGGTGAGCTATATAATTAAATAAAAATATTAGCAGCAACAACAATTGTATGGTAAATCTCCTCGAAAAGTTCAAAAGTGCATTTGAGTTTTACGTGTAGTAGGTGAGTTATGATAGAGGAGATCGTGAAAGATGAATTCCAATTTCCCAGACCTGACTATCATGGAGCCGCCACCGACGGGCAACGACGATGCGAGAGACGAGAGCCCCGCGAGTCCGGATCCGGTCAACAGTGAGGACACATTAATACGCAAAATAGTGATTTAATAGCAAGATACTAACAAATGTTTCACTCCGAAGTTTTGTTGTATTCTTATCATTGAAAGAAGGAACACCCTTATCGCCCCTGAAAATTTTACTACCTGCAGCCTCATACGGCGACAATCTCTATGAGCCTGGAGATGGCGAGGATTACATGCAGCCTGCTTCGCCCGTCGAACCACGGGCAGCAACCCCCCAAAGACCGATTGAGGTGAGATGAGGGTTGATGGAGAGGATGTGAAACCGTAATGTCGCTTGCTAGATACATAGGGCAAGTGCACATTTATGTGTGGCGGCTGAAACGCGAATGTGCCTGTGTTAACAGCTACTATGAGGCCAATAGACCTCTGGAATGTACTACCTGTGTTGAAAATATAAATACAATGCATCGATGCAGATCGCGCAACCTCTCACTCCTCAGGAGCCGGAGAGGAAGAGGAGGAAGGTTCTCGAAGATGAGGATGGAGAAGAGGAGAAGATGCAAGGAAGGAGAAGGAGCATGAGGGGAAAGGTGAGGGGGGGATTAGTCTAGATTTCTACGTAGATCAAATGTGGGCATTTTTGTTTTGGGGTTGTTATGAAACATGTGTACGGCTATCAGTAGTGGTACATTCGAAATTTGATGTATTTTTTGATAATTGGCTTATTTAAAAAAAAAATCGTGTAGTTAGCCGAAATGGTGTCTTAAATGAGGTTCCGCTAACTTTGATTGATCCAAATTTCCTCAGGCCTCCCCCGCTCCGATTGTGGCACCGAAGAAGAACAGTAGGAAGAAGAAAGATGAGAAGGAGGTGATAGAGAGGGTGGATATCAAAAAGGAAGTGGTTGATGAGGGAGAGGTTGAGGCGCCGACTACGAGCAGAAGAGGAAGAGGAAGAGGGAAGGTGAGCTCACTTCCGGCTCTACTGCAGAAGCCCAAAACGGTTCTAAAATGTTCTATTCTAAAACGATCAGTTGTTTCCTAATGTGCTTGGGGATGACTTTTATGAATGCTTACAATTAGGCTTAGTTTGCTTTGGGTTTTTGGGATGTTCTGAGCTTCTGCATTAGTGCCTCCCTACCAGAGATGGGAAAAGACGCGGTCGTGGTCAGTATTTTATGCCTTTTTCTGAAAGATTGTAACCCCATGTTTCGATGCTTTTTCGAATTTTGAGAGTTATCCAATGAATGTACGATTAGTTTTGTAATGGTGGTCCATTGTAGCCGACTCCTGCGAAGGACCAGAAGAGTGAGGAAGCAAAACGGATGGATGTAGATCAGAAGGGAGCGGCTGAGAAGGAGGTGGGTTCGAGTTTTAAATTGTTCTATTATGAAATTAAATTATGATGTTTACCAATATTTCTACAGTCGATGACTAGAAAAGTAGCAAAAAAAGAGAGAAGGAGGTGTGACCTTCAAATTTGATGTTTCAATAATTATACTTGTTTTCTCTACAGCCGACGACTGCAGCACAGCAGCGACCGAGTAGACGGAAGACAATGGAAGTGAAGAGAGAGATCAAGATTGAAGTGAAGACTGAGCCCGATGAGGAGGAGGAAGTGGTCATTGTGGGCTCCGTTTCATCGAGAACGAGAGCAAGAACCCCAGGAGGAAGGACACCCGCGCAGCAAAAGGTGAGTAGGCACGGGGATGGGTTGATGGAAGATCTTATTAGAATAATTTGTTAGGATTAGATCTTTGAAAACGAGCTCTAAGCGAGTGCTCGCTTACATTCGAAGGTCTAGTTAGGATGTCCAGGTTCATTATCTTCGTGTGAGGTCACAGTGCGCATTCAGATTCGTTATTGATACATTATTGAAACGAAAGTGTTCCTTGTGTTTGCATTTTGAATTTTGATTTAGCAGTGTAGAAGATTGTGCATGGGTTCACGCAATTTTTTTCACACAAGCTTATGAACATTATGAGCTCCGTAATCCTAAATCTGTGTGTACTTATCCTTGTTTCAGGCGTCGACTCCAGTGCGTGCGACGGCGGATAAGAAGAGCGCGGCGCAGAAGCGGAAGGAAACGATGGAGAAAACGAAGGAGAATGTGAACCTGATCATGGCGATGAACAAAGATTTCGCTGGTAGTAAGGTGAGGGGTGTTTTGAGTGAAAGATTAGGTTGAAGCTATGATGAACAGATTAAATCTGGATGTTGAGGGTTGTTCTGAGAGAATGTGCAGTTTATCGTGACTGATCCTGTTAATTCAGTTTTGATGAATTAAGGAAACTTGGATGTTGAGGGCTGTTTTTAGAAGAGTGAACGCTTAGATGATCATTACTGGCAATGAGACAGACAATTTAGTTATAATGAACGGATTGAATGTTGAGGATTTCTTTCAGAAGAGATATTTTCAGTTTGCCTGATTCAGTAATGATGAATTGATGAAACAGGGTTTCCATTAGAATGAGGGTAGGGTTCCCGCTTACAATTCTTGATCTTTGATCTCTGCAGCCGACGACGCCCGATCAGTCGATCAGCGCGAGAACCAGAGGATCGACAGTGAAGAAGGAGCTGGTCGATGACGATGATGGAGGGGCTTCCGATGCCTCCGTCGGCTCGTCGAGAAGGTCCACCAGATCAAGAGGAAGACCACCCACGAAGGAGATGGTGAGATGATGAGATACATGAAAAACCTAGTCGACGACCTTCTGAAATTTGAAATTTTTTTCTAAGGTCAGTTTCCAATGTCTTTTACATAAGCATACCCATTTTTTCATGTATGCGAAGTGCACAAACTGTTTAGACACTCTGAACGGGGAGAGAGCATGACGAGAGATAACGGGAATGGAAATGGCATGAATTTGGATGGAATGCAATGTAAAATATTGAGAAAGTGCTTGTGATTATCAGATATTTCAATGGCATGTTGAGCTAGAAATGATGAAAGATGAAGAGTGTCCAATATTTGACTATGTATGATCGTTATGTCTTCAGCCACCGCCCGTCCTGACCCCTTCTGATCGGTCTGTGAGAAAGAGAAGCATCCTAAAGGAAATCAAGATTGAAGTGAAGGAAGAAGTGCACGATGGGGATGACGTGGCGAGTACTTCCCAGAGAAGGCCAAGGGGAAGAATTCCCGCGAAGACTCCCGTGGGAAAACAGAAGGTACGTTGGGACATTAAAAACATGTTATTTTTCGCCTATTATCTAGATTTAAGGACATTTATTTCGGATGTCGTTTTTTTCTTCGTTTATTTTCGAATTTATCAGGCAACGACTCCAATCAAGCCGAACAAGACAAATAAGGGAGAAGAAGCAGCAGTGAAGAAAGTGGAAGTGAAGAAGGAAGTGAAGACGGAATTGAATGATGGGGATGAGGAAGAGGATGAAGTGAAGATTATCGATATTAAGCCGTCCAGAGCAAAGACTCCCCGAGGAAGAACACCCGCGAAGCAAAAGGTCAGCTGATTATTTGATCGAATTTGTTATTTTTGAAATCAAGAATTATCGTAATTGCACTGGAAGATATTTTTTTCGATGGTCAAGAGTCTAAACAGTCTACTGAAATTGTGCAAAAATGCTCGGCTATGTGGAAACTGTGAAACTGGAATTCTCCTGGATTCTCATATTCTATGTTCATTTTCCCACAGGCGACGACTCCAGTGGCTGCGATTCAGCCTGTGAAGGCTGGCAATCAGGGAAGAAAGCAGGCCGATCTGATGACACTCGTGAGCACCGCGGAGAGCAGAAGCAAGGTGGGATCGGGAATCAATAGCTTGATGATGAAACCTTTTATTGGCGGAGAAATAATTTCATTAGAGATAGCAAAGGTTCGAATTCAAGGGTTGACAATTGATTATTGTTCGTGACATACATCCATACTCATAGGAGTGGCGAAACGCAAATGCAACAATAGCAATTGATTAAAATTAAAATGCAAGGGATTTGACAGTTTCGTATTGTTCGTTTCAGATGTTGGCACACTTGTAGGAATGGCGAAACATAGATTTGACAAATCGCATGTAATTTATTGAAACCGTGAAACTTGGGCACTCTATAGTATGGCTATTGTAAATTCTCAAAGCAAAACAAACATTGTGCGAGTATAATTTCACTTTGATATTTCCAGCCATCGACTCCAGAGACGATGAGGATCAACTCGAGTGCCGATGAGGTGGTGCTGTCGGAGCGGAAGAAGAGTCTCAGAGGGGTCAGAAAGATTTTGAAAAATATATATTAATTTTCGATGTGATATCTCTAAAGTATTAGACTGATGAATTGGCTATGACGTGGAGGTGAAACTTGGATTCTCAAAGTCGACAAATTGACGTGATTTTGATTCCTATGAAAATTGTTGATCTTTTTTTTTCAGGCGAAGAAACCAGTGGACGTGGTTACTCTGGAGGATGATGAGGAGGAGAAGAAGGGAGCACCCAAGCAGCAGCCCGATCGGAGGAGAAGTGGAAGGGGAGCAGGGGCACAGGTAGGGATCATACATTTTCATAACTACCGGGCCGGTAATCAGACCACTATATATTTGATGGAATCTGCCATCTGACCACAATATATGACCTATAAAATCGGTTTTTAAGCCATTGGACCACTTATTTGTGTGTCAGATCACTATATATTTTTCGTCCCCGGTCGGCAATGAAAATGTATGGTAGGGATTGTGAAACTGGAGATCAATTGGATTCGATCATACGCTTTCATTGGAAACCACCGTTCAAAAATGTGTAGTGATCTGATTCCAAGCTCGTCAAACTTTCTCCCTTTTCCACTTATGTGGCCTACTCAAAAGAGTGCACAGCGATTGAAGGTAATGGATTGTGAATATCAGGCGGCGAAGAGCCCGGTGAAGAGCAAGAAGGTTGAAGAGAAGAAGCAGAAGGAGACGATGGATGTGATGAAGAGTAAGGAGGAACCGGCGAAGAGCGAGGAGAAACCCGCCCCGAAGAAGCCTGCGACGAGGAAGGTACATATCGATTACGGTAGCTAAGGGATTACGGTAGTTTCCCGATGATTGCAAACTGACGTAATGTAGAGATCGATTATGGTAGCTAAGGGGGGTTTCGGTAGTTTCCCGTGGGTGATGATCGCGAACTGGCTTGATTCAGAGTGGTCCTGTCGCCTCCTTCACCATGCCTGCTGCTCAACCGCGTCGTCGTTCTCACAAGTGATCACACTCCAAATATCAAGAATTTATCGATTGATTCGATTCTTGAACTGTACATTACTTGCTATTTTATTGGCCAGACATTGCTATTGAGACGATTACTCCATGATTTATTAGACAAACCCGTGACCCGACCCCACTTTCCGATGACTTTTAGTGATTTTTACCTAATATTTATGCTGATGCAAACTCGAATTAACTCATCTTTCGATTAATGCGTGTTTTTACTGTCTTTATTTGCGTTGACTCAAACCACTGTAATATTCTATTATTTTGTTGAAGTTCGGAAGTTGAATAAATGCCCGCTCGTTTTGTGTTATCTCCTCGTTTCTTCACAGGTCGTGAGCATCCCTTGTCCTACCTGCACCTGCATGATGTTTGTGTGTTTTACATTTCTGTAAAGTTAATCCCCTCGATCAATCGATTAGATGTGCTCATTTCAAAGTCTTCTGAAGAAAGTTAACACATCTTTCGCACGCACTTATTTATTTGGCTAATATTGGATAGCTTCGAGGTGGTAGTGATCTACCGTTCATTTCGCTTTGCGTTCCTCACATCAGGATTGATGTGCTGCTCCGTCTGGGGAAACTTGAATCTGTTGTGCTTCGCATTTAAAGCACGAAACAGCGATAAATCAAGCCTATTTACTCTGGACCCACCCTCTCTTTCTCGATCGAACGAAGCGATTCGATTGCCCCCTTCATTCGATCGCAGACTGCAGTTGGCTACAGCAGTATCATACTGTAGCTGCTCACTCATTATCGACCATTGCCTCAGGGCGTGTTATTGTGTCACTGTTCCGTCCTTTGATGAGAGGGTGCGCGAGAAAAAGCGACAAAGCCGGAACAAAAAGGGAGAAAAGACACAGAGAGAGCGAAGAGTGCGAGTGGGCAATACAACAATCACTGGCAAACACCGTCCCACTTGAGATTATGTGTTGGCCCTCCTCTTGTTCTCCCATTGCCCCCTGTATCTCAGTGCCCTTTGATCTAGTGCCGGCTCTGATCTATGGGATACGGTGATCTGCAGGGGGTTATGATAGGGCTGATTGTGAGCTACTCTGTTATTATTTTGAGAAAGAGTATTCTGTTATGGGCGAACGCAGTAGGAATGTCCAGCCAATTCTAATATCCAATTAGTTGACGATGAAAAAAGGTACTTATCTTCACGATGAAAAAAGGTACTTATGCATGCTGTTTGTGGCTAAAGATATGTAAGGAAGGTAGGCTATTGACTATATTTTCAGAACGACTGCGGTCCTTCGTCTGGCAAGTAATGTACCACGTGAGGGACGATGACGATCGACAATGTGTTGAGTGGATGATCCAGGTACGGTAGGGGGGGGGACGGTAGGTGGTGGAGGATACGGTAGAACCATATTTAAACAGTCAAGACGTAAAATTTGCGATTTGTATGAAACAATCTTAGTTAGTTTGGGTCGTCGGCAGACTCTGGGAATTCAATGTAATCAATAAATGAGCCCCCATTGCAGTCGATGCTCGATCCGCCCTCGTTCGTCAAGATTCCCTCCATCTATCAAAAGGTATGATTGGCACTGTTTGGCTATATCCCCGCTTTATCATCTGAGCGCGGGGCTCCCAAGAAGATTTTTTAAAAATTTGCGGTGCCTCCTCGTTGTCTGAATTTTGTTCGCAGAAACTCATAAGAGAAAATTTTTGAAAAAGCGGAGCACCGAGCCATCCATCGTAACTTACAATTACCCCGTCACTGCTTGTTGGTCCGACTTGGATCGATCTTGCGCCATTGCTTAAATTTATCTTTTTTTCCAGACGAAAGTTCTCGAGTACTATAAGGTGATTCTCCCGTCTCTCCATATGTCGGAGGAGTGAGTTTCTTTAAAAATTATTTTTATTGCTGTTGTTGCTGTTGTTTTCTTGTTTAGAGATGCCGGACCAAAATAGTCTCATGAACTCATTTAGCAGAATGTAATGGTTCACGCTAATCTCATTTTGTTCCAGCTTCTACCCCGTTCGAGTTGATTTCGCACCGCTTTGTGGCACTCGAAGGATGCGATTCAACAGGCCGGGCACATTCAACACTGGTACGATAGTGTCTTATCGAGGGATGACTTTATTATTGGAGACGAAGTAGTTATCAATTGGCACCCTTACTGTCATGAACAATGTCCACTGTATGGCTAGTTCCATCAATGACGTCTGACGGCTTACATAGATTTTCGTATAGACCGAGTCTGTTATCAGATCAGTACATATTTTCATTCGTGGATTCTGAAATTCAGAATATTCCTTTAAACTGTGGTCAGGCCATTTTATGTGTTTGCTACCGCTGTCAATGAAAATGGATACCTGATTATCCCGTTGAAGATCGCACGAGAAGATCCTATCAGATTGAAACTATCAGATTCTTTCAGATTTTCTGGACGATGAAGAGGAAGGATTGAATATCGACGACGAAGTGGAGGACGATTTCGAATGGTTGAAAGAGTATGAAGAGATGGAGAGAGAGAGGGAAGAGTACGCAATGGAACGAGACAGAAGACGGGTGAGGAGCTAAGGCTCGAACGAAAAAAATAAATAAACCGACTCAAACTTTGCTCTTTCGAATCGTATCTAGGACTTATTCCCAATTTCATAACAAGGTTTGCGGTTCCCTTGCGAGTCTGAACAAATGTTGCGGTATTTTAAATAGGAAAAAAATAATCATTTTCGAATCTATTCAGGCGGATGGCGTCCCATCGGATTCTGACGATTGGCCTGAGAGTGATGACGAGATGGAAGTGAACCGAAGGAAGAAGATGGAAGAAGAAGATGAGGAAGTGGATGTGGAAGCGATTGATGATGAGGCGACGAGTGGAGGGAAGGCATCGACGGAAGGCTCGAAGATGAAGGAGGGAGATACTGCCACGGTGAGGGCGTCTGGGCTGTATCAAAAGACTTTGGAATGTTAACGAAACGTGAGACTGCCAAGATACGAGGCTTTTGTGATGGGTGGTAGTAGATTCTTCTAGGTGAAAAGTATCTATCCACAACCCTCAACCTCGCATATTCATGTTTCAAACCAATTGTAAACCGGATATAAATATATCTGGATGATTGTAGGAGGATAGCACGACGGAGAGCCGCGAGCCGGACTCTGCCGACGACTTGACCTCCTTCAGCAATGGGATCGATGATCGAGAGGAGACGTCTGGAGCGGATGCGGATGATGAGGTCGGTATATGCATGGGTTTAAGAAATACAGACCGTGAAACTTAGAAAAACCATGTTTGCACGCCTCGGATCATACAAAAGTTGGTTGAAAAATCATCACAATCGCTGTTCTTGGTAACCATAAAGTGGGGTTTGGGTTTCATCATGATGTAAAATGGCCTCGAGAAGCACTATGACTGTCGTCCATTGCAGGGATCGGCGGAGCAGCAATACGACGATTACAACGACCCGGAATACGACGAGGATACGGTGAAAGATTACGCCGATCATCATGGGTGAGTGGGCACTTTCTTAGTTGGCTACCTAAGTTCCGCCCCTCACAAACCTTTCTTGGTGAACTGACCAAAAAAAAAGAAGTTAAATGAAATATCTTTCACAAATCAGTTTTTTGTCGAAATGACCGTTTCCGAATTTCCTTTGTCGACCTGTTTTCACCTAAATTTCTGTTTCAGTCGATCCCTTCCGTATGACATCGAAAATGACGAGGATACGGTAGAAGAGGGAGATGATGATGACGTGCAGTGCCTAGGGGACGGGAAGACCATCGAGAAACCGGAAAGGGAAGATGAGAAGGAGGAAGGGACGATGGAGAAAGGGGAAGAGACCGAGAAAGGAGAAGAGGATGTGGTTGACGTTGTGGAAGATGATGGCAAAGGTAACGTCTTCCCGTTAATCTAGGCACTTGCGTCATACGCGAGAACACTGTTGGGTCAGTGATTATTCAAGGCCAATTCAGATGATGACATCTTCGTGATAGAGGAGGATGAGGGGAAGGAAGAGAAGAAGAAGATGATGCAATCGAAGAAGAAGGATGAGGAGACAAGGAAGGAGGACGATATCATCACATTGGATGATGATGATAGCGAAGAGGTCAAGACTCTTCATTTCGAAGAGGAGGTTGAGGTGCCCGAAGATGAGGAGGATGATGCAGCCAGCGATTACCAAAGTGTCGGATCGAGACCGAGTTGGGAGACGGAAGGTAGGGTTTAGCGATTGAATTGTGGGGAAATGATATTTGACATTTAAACAACTTTACCAGTTATTGGTGTGATGTCAGCTGACAATGAGTTGCAATTAGATGTGTCCACTGAATTCGGTCGTGTGCGAGTTGAAGAAATTGAGGACCGGCAGCATTGACCGGGAAACGGTTTTTATAAAGAGCTATTTGATTAGTTTTTGCCCTTGGGAAAAAATCGAAATTTTTAATCTGGCTAAATTTGTGTTTCAACTAGTTACGCTTCAGGCAATGCCACTCCCGCCGTCGCTCTGCGCCCCTTGATCATTCCTTTCCCCGCGATACCCTCCGATGGGTCAGACGAGGAGGGAGAAGTGTATGCGAGGCCGATAGAAGGAAGGGAGCGAGGAAGAGGAGCAAGAGGAGGCATGGAGGGAATGAAGAAGGAACCGAGGGAGGAGGAGGAAAGTAGTGGTGAGCTTTATTGTTTGAATATTAGAAGGAAAAGGTGCACTTGAGTTTTACGTGTAGTAGATGAGTTGTGATAGAGGACGAGATGATGGAAGATGAATTCCAATTTCCCAGACGTGACTCTCATCGAGCCGCCATCGACGGGCAACGACGATGCGAGAGACGAGAGCCCCGCGAGTCCGGATCCGGTCAACAGTGAGGACACTTTATTATGCAAAATAGTGATTTAATAGCAAGATACTAACAAATGTTTCATTCCGAAGCTTTTGTTGTATTCTTATCATTGAAAGAAGGAACAACCCTTATCGCCCCTGAAACTTTTATTATCTGCAGCCTCGTACGGCGACTGCCTCTATGAGCCTGGAGATGGCGAGGATTACGTGCAGCCTGCTTCGCCCGTCGAACCACGGGCATTGACCCCCCAAAGACCGATTGAGGTGAGACGAGGGTTGGTGGAGAGGATGTGAAACACTAATGTCGCTTGCAAGGAACTCATTGGAATTGTGAATTTGTTTGTGTGGCGGCTGAAACGCAAATCTGATTGGAGCATAACACAAAAATCGTTGGATTGTAAGATCAGTTTTTAATGTATCGATTCAGATCGCGCAACCTCTCACTCCTCAGGAGCCGGAGAGGAAGAGGAGGAAGGTTCTCGAAGATGATGATGAAGGGAAGAATGGAGGAGAAGAGGTGAAGAAAGGAAGGAGAAGGAGCATGAGGGGAAAGGTGAGTAAGGAGCAGGGGTCAAATACACAGGTCATGAAACTCAAAATGTGGTGTGCTTTTTCGAATTTTTCATATTTTGGGAGTGAGGAGGTTAGGTTTCGGGTAATCTATCCTGATTTCGTGAAATGGTGGCATGCTTTTCTCTAATTTTTGTTCAAATTGGGCTAAAAATGTGGTATGCATAGGCCCTTTCGGGAGGGGTATTTGACCAATGGTAAGGAGGTCGACACCTCATGCCACCAGTTTTTGAAAATAGAACCACGCTCACTTGTGCCTGAGCGCCACGTATGTGTCGCTGTGAAATAGAGTGATACTCGCGATTTTCGGTACCAAAGCATAGAATAATTTCTGTCCTAGGAAGGTGCCTATCATGTAAATTTCTTCAGGCCTCCCCCGCTCCAATTGTGCCACCGAAGAAGAACAGTAGGAAGAAGAAGGAGGAGAAGGAGGTGATAGAGAGGGTGGATATCAAAAAGGAAGTGGTTGATGAGGGAGAGGATGAGGCTCCGACTACCAGCAGAAGAGGAAGAGGAAGAGGGAAGGTGAGCTCACTTCCGGCTCTACTGCAGAAGCCCAAAACGGTTCTAAACTATTCTAGTCTAAAAGTTGTTTCCTGATGTGCTCGGGGATGACTTTTATGAATGCTTACAATTAGGCTTAGTTTGCTTTGGGTTTTGGGATGTTCTGAGCTTCTGCATTAGTGCCTCCCTTCCAGAGATGGGAAATGACGCGGTCGTGGTCAGTATTTTATGCCTTTTTTTGAAAGATTGAAACCCCATGTTTCGATGCTTTTTCGAATTTCTATCTTATATTTTTACGATTAGTTTGTAATGGTGATCCATTGTAGCCGACTCCTGCGAAGGACCAGAAGAGTGAGGAAGCAAAACGGATGGATGTAGATCAGAAGGGAGCGAGTGAGAAGGAGGTGATTTTTAATATTCAAATTTGATTTTTTTCAAGAAATGATTAGCAGGTTACAGCCGATGAATAGAAAAGTAGCCAAAAAAGTGAGAAGTCGGCTTGACCTTCAAATTTGATGTTTCAATAATTATAATTAACTAATAAACTAAACTAATAAACTGGTCTCCAATTTTTTGATATGATGTAGCCCGTGATTAGGGCTCTGCAACGCGCCCGGTCACGCTTCATGCTTTGTGTGTCTTGGTACTTAAATCTTTGAAGAACGTTAAATTTTTAATCGAGAATAACACCTTTTCTCTCTTTATTTCTCGTCATTCCCTCTCTTTCGACGCACCCGTGCGGTCTAGAATGGCTCATTTCACCCCTCACTCCTTCATTCGCACCGCACGGGCGAGGAGAATGGGAGAGAATGAAGAGAAATGAGAGGGAAACAGGGGTTGATCTCGAAGAAAAATTTAATGTTTTTCCAGGATTTAAGTACCAAGACACACAAAGCATGAAGCGTGGCCGGGCGCGTTGCAGAGCCCTAATCACGGGCTACATCATATCAAAAAATTGGAGACCAGTTATTCTTCGTATTCGAGAAAATCGAGGTCAAAAATTTCATGAATATGCAAATTTTGGAACCAGCATGAATGAATATCACAGGCGTGTTCAGCGTTCAAAACTGCCCCTAGGGCTCGATTTTTATCGCATTTGGTCTTCATTTTCGTCCGCACTGTCAAAAACCCTTGAAAATATGCATGACTTTGACCGTAATTATTTATGCAAATGAGAACCGCATGACAAAAATTTTGACGGATATCGATGCAGGGGGTCGAGGGGGACCATAATCAGTCAAAAACCCGAGGTGTTATATTTTGCTGTACGGATTCTGGCAGAAAGTGGCGATTCTTACGCGAACGCACTGTTATACTTGTTTTCTCTACAGCCGACGACTGCAGCACAGCAGCGGCCGAGTAGACGGAAGACAGTGGAAGTGAAGAGGGAGATCAAGATTGAAGTGAAGACTGAGCCCGATGAGGAGGAGGAAGTGGTCATTGTGGGCTCCGTTTCATCGAGAACGAGAGCAAGAACCCCGGCAGGAAGGACACCCGCGCAGCAGAAGGTGAGTAGGCACGGGGATGGGTTGATGGAAGACCTTATTAGAATAAATTGTTAGGATTAGACCTTTGAAAACGATCTCTAAATGAGTGCTCGCTTACATTCGAAGGCCTAGTTAGGATGTCCAGGTTCATTATCTTCGTGTGAGGTCACAGTGCTCATTCAGATTCGTTATTGATACATTATTGAAACGAAAGTGTTCCTTGTGTTTGCTATTTTGAATTTTGATTTAGCAGTGTAGACGATTGTGCATGGGTTCACGCAATTTTTTTCACACAAGCTTATGAACATTATGAGCTCCGTAATCCTAAATCTGTGTGTACGTATCCTTGTTTCAGGCGACGACTCCAGTGCGTCCGACGGCGGATAAGAAGAGCGCGGCGCAGAAGCGGAAGGAAACGATGGAGAAAACGAAGGAGAATATAAACCTGATCATGGCGATGAACAAGGATTTCGCTGGTAGTAAGGTGAGGGGTGTTTTGAGTGATAGATTAAATTGAAGTTATGATGAACTGATGAAACCTGAATGTTGAAGGTTGTTGTTAGGAGAGGTTTTTCAGTTTGCCTGATGCAGTAATGAGTTGATGGGACCTGGATGTTGTTGGTCGTAGGGTGTCCGCTTTCGATAGCTCCCCAAAGTATTGATCTTTGATCTCTGCAGCCGACGACGCCCGATCAGTCGATCAGCGCGAGAACCAGAGGATCGACAGTGAAGAAGGAGCTGGTCGATGAGGGTGACGGAGGGGCTTCCGATGCCTCCGTCGGATCGTCGAGAAGGTCCACCAGATCAAGAGGAAGACCACCCACGAAGGAGATGGTGAGATGGTGGGCACACACTGTTTAGAGACTCTGAATGGAGAGAGAGCATGTGAAATGAAGTGAGACAATGGGAGCGAAAATGGCGTGAATTTGGATGGAAAGCAATGGAAAATTTAGTGACATGCATGATGAAAGATGAATATTGTTCAATATTTGATGCTAATCGTGATCTCTTCAGCCACCGCCCGTCCTGACCCCATCTGATCGGTCTGTGAGCAAGAGAAGCATCCTAAAGGAGGTCAAGATTGAAGTGAAGGAAGAAGTGCACGATGTGGATGACGTAGCGAGTACTTCCCAGAGAAAGCCAAGGGGAAGAACTCCCAGAGCGAAGACTCCCGTGGGAAAACAGAAGGTACGTTGGGACATTAAAAACATTTAAATTTAAATGATTTAATTGCCTACCGGATGTTGTTTTTTGTTCGTTTATTTTCGAATTTATCAGGCAACGACTCCAATCAAGCCGACGAACAAGACAAATAAGGGAGAAGAAGCAGCAATGAAGAAAGTGGAAGTGAAGACGGAATTGAATGATGGAGATGAGGAAGAGGAAGAAGTGAAGTTTATCGCTATAAAGCAGGGAAAAGGAAAGACTCCCCGAGGAAGAACACCCGCGAAGCAAAAGGTCAGTCAGAAAATGCTGTCGAATACCTTATTTTTGAAAGCAAGAATTATCGTGCACCACCATTTTTGGAGTAAAGTAAGATCTTACAATGTTAGATGAGAATTTTTGGCTCTAGGATCTAAACAAGCTATTGAAATTGTGCGAAATGTTCGGCTATGTGGAACAGTGAAACTGGAATTCTTCTGGAGTCTCATTTCCTATCTTCGTTTCCCACAGGCGACGACTCCAGTGGCTGCGATTCAGCCTGTGAAGGCCGGCAATCAGGGAAGGAAGCAGGCCGATCTGATGGCACTCGTGAGCACTGCGGAGAGCAGAACCAAGGTGGGATCGGGAATCAATAGGTTGATGGTGAAACCTTACAATTAGATAGGCGTGGAAAATATTTCATTAGAGATAGCAAAGGTTCGAATTCAAGGGTTGCCAATTGATTATTGTTCGTGACAGACATCCATACTCATAGGAATGGCGAAACGTAAATGCAACTAATCAATCACATTAGCAATTGATTAGAATTAAAATGCAAGGGATTTGTCAGTCGTATATTGTTCGTTTCAGATGTTGACATACTTGCAGGAATGTTGAAACATTAGCACTTTAGCAATTGATTATTTGTTGGTGAAACTTGACTATTCTAAGCAATGCCAAGAGCAAGCATACAAATCCAGAATCAATTCTATCATTGATAGTTTGATCTTTGATCTTGATATTTCCAGCCATCGACTCCAGAGACGATGAGGATCAACTCGAGTGCCGATGAAGTGCTGTCGGAGCGGAAGAAGAGTCTCAGAGGGGTGAGGGCGAAATTTAAAAAAAAAGTATTCACGTTCGATACGGTATTACTAAAGTATTAGCCCGAGGAATTGGCTATGATGTGGAGGTGAAACTTGGATTTTCAAAGTCGACAAATTGACGTGATTTTGATTCGTATAAAATGTTGATCTGATTTTTTTCAGGCGAAGAAACCAGTGGACGTGGTTACTCTGGAGGATGATGAGGAGGAGAAGAATAAGGGCGAGGGAGCACCCAAGCAGCAGCCCGATCGGAGGAGAAGTGGAAGGGGAGCGTGGGCACAGGTAGGAATGGTGAAACTGGAGATCAACGGGATTCGATCATACGCTTTCATTGGAAACCATCGTTCAAAAATGTATAGTGATCTGATTCCAAGCTCGTCAAACTTTCTCCCTTTTCCACTTATGTGGCCTACTCAAAAGAGTGCACAGCGATTGAAGGTAATGGATTGTGAATATCAGGCGGCGAAGAGCCCGGTGAAGAGCAAGAAGGTTGAAGAGAAGAAGCAGAAGGAGGTGATGGAGGTGATGAAGAGTAAGGAGGAACCGGCGAAGAGCGAGGAGAAACCCGCCCCGAAGAAGCCTGCGACGAGGAAGGTATCGATTGATTACGGTAGCTAAGGGGTTACGGTAGTGTTCCACGATATCGATCGATAGATTACGGTAGCTAAGGGGTTACGGTAGTGTTCCACGATATCGATCGATAGATTACGGTAGCTAAGGGGTTACGGTAGTGTTCCACGATATCGATCGATAGATTACGGTAGCTAAGGGGTTACGGTAGTGTTCCACGATATCGATCGATAGATTACGGTAGCTAAGGGGTTACGGTAGTGTTCCACGATATCGATCGATAGATTACGGTAGCTAAGGGGTTACGGTAGTGTTCCACGATATCGATCGATAGATTACGGTAGCTAAGGGGTTACGGTAGTGTTCCACGATATCGATCGATAGATTACGGTAGCTAAGGGGTTACGGTAGTGTTCCACGATATCGATCGATAGATTACGGTAGCTAAGGGGTTACGGTAGTGTTCCACGATATCGATCGATAGATTACGGTAGCTAAGGGGTTACGGTAGTGTTCCACGATATCGATCGATAGATTACGGTAGCTAAGGGGTTACGGTAGTGTTCCACGATATCGATCGATAGATTACGGTAGCTAAGGGGTTACGGTAGTGTTCCACGATATCGATCGATAGATTACGGTAGCTAAGGGGTTACGGTAGTGTTCCACGATATCGATCGATAGATTACGGTAGCTAAGGGGTTACGGTAGTGTTCCACGATATCGATCGATAGATTACGGTAGCTAAGGGGTTACGGTAGTGTTCCACGATATCGATCGATAGATTACGGTAGCTAAGGGGTTACGGTAGTGTTCCACGATATCGATCGATAGATTACGGTAGCTAAGGGGTTACGGTAGTGTTCCACGATATCGATCGATAGATTACGGTAGCTAAGGGGTTACGGTAGTGTTCCACGATATCGATCGATAGATTACGGTAGCTAAGGGGTTACGGTAGTGTTCCACGATATCGATCGATAGATTACGGTAGCTAAGGGGTTACGGTAGTGTTCCACGATATCGATCGATAGATTACGGTAGCTAAGGGGTTACGGTAGTGTTCCACGATATCGATCGATAGATTACGGTAGCTAAGGGGTTACGGTAGTGTTCCACGATATCGATCGATAGATTACGGTAGCTAAGGGGTTACGGTAGTGTTCCACGATATCGATCGATAGATTACGGTAGCTAAGGGGTTACGGTAGTGTTCCACGATATCGATCGATAGATTACGGTAGCTAAGGGGTTACGGTAGTGTTCCACGATATCGATCGATAGATTACGGTAGCTAAGGGGTTACGGTAGTGTTCCACGATATCGATCGATAGATTACGGTAGCTAAGGGGTTACGGTAGTGTTCCACGATATCGATCGATAGATTACGGTAGCTAAGGGGTTACGGTAGTGTTCCACGATATCGATCGATAGATTACGGTAGCTAAGGGGTTACGGTAGTGTTCCACGATATCGATCGATAGATTACGGTAGCTAAGGGGTTACGGTAGTGTTCCACGATATCGATCGATAGATTACGGTAGCTAAGGGGTTACGGTAGTGTTCCACGATATCGATCGATAGATTACGGTAGCTAAGGGGTTACGGTAGTGTTCCACGATATCGATCGATAGATTACGGTAGCTAAGGGGTTACGGTAGTGTTCCACGATATCGATCGATAGATTACGGTAGCTAAGGGGTTACGGTAGTGTTCCACGATATCGATCGATAGATTACGGTAGCTAAGGGGTTACGGTAGTGTTCCACGATATCGATCGATAGATTACGGTAGCTAAGGGGTTACGGTAGTGTTCCACGATATCGATCGATAGATTACGGTAGCTAAGGGGTTACGGTAGTGTTCCACGATATCGATCGATAGATTACGGTAGCTAAGGGGTTACGGTAGTGTTCCACGATATCGATCGATAGATCTTAGAGAGGGGGGGGGGCGCTCATAAGTGATCCCACTCTCTTGACGTTTCGGTCTTACTTGTGATATTGCTCTCTTTGATTCGATCACAGTCCTGTCTCGGAGTGGGATTGGAATGGACAGGGGGATTGGGGAATGGGGATAGGGGGAGTCTCTCTCTTCAGCAAGTGAGCGATTGACTAAATGTGATTACCTACTATTTGGAAGACGGAAAGAAGAGCGGACGGGAGGGGGATTGGGTAAGGGAGGCCACTCGTTTCCCCCTCCAGTGAAAGAAAATTCACGTGTTTTCACCCGATTTTATTGCCTAGAATTGTCTTAACTTGTAGCAAGAGTCAACGATCACATGGCGCTGATCCATTTCGCGTTTAATTTGCCGATTTCTGGGCCCTGAGGGCAGAAATAGCGCAACATCTGTAGCCAATCTATCCGAATTGCACAGCTCCCGGGACGATTAGATGGACTATCCTCCGGATCTGACCCCTCCATTCTCTCTTTTCAGGAGCTATCGTGGATTCTGAAGTGTTCTGAACGGCCCAATCCCTTTCTCCCTTATCCCATTGTTAGCTCCCTCCGATTGTCTCACACTATAAGATGTTCTGATTGATCCTTCGCGGGGATTATATAAGGGAGGAATAAGTTTATTACTGGCTAAGCCTGTTACGACGAGACGTTCCATTGTGTGTATGGAGTCTGGGGGTACTTGGAGAGAGAAAGAGAGGGAGAGGGGTGAAGGGTCTCTGAGAGAGAGGAGAGGCGAGTGAAGAGGATCAAGAGATTCTAGAGGAGGCTTTATTCATTGGCAGACCCCCTTCCTTCCTTCTTACTTGCCTCTTGTCTATTGTCTATTGATTATTGTCGCGTGTTTGTGATTGTAGTGATTAGGATTCACTACTTGCTACTCGGCTATTGTTCGCTTCAGTTTTTGACACACTTCTAGAACCGGTGAAACTTAAATTTCACTTTTAGCAAAATTCGCGTGTGTATTCGTGTGTGTTTCGGTTTTTGGCACACTTGTAGGAGCCGTGAAACCTAAAATTTTCACTTTCTGATGACATTGATTAGAATTCGGTAATCGACTATCTGATATTGCTCATTTCAAATATTGGCTTTTCTTTTAGGAGCGGTGAAACCTAAATATTGTCTTTTGTAGAGAGAAGACGGATGCGATAGAGGAAGGAGGAGCAATGGAGAACCGACAGGAAGATGAGGATGAGATAGGTGCGATTTTGGTTGTTATAATAAATAAATATTTTCCGGGCTAGTATTTGATAATTCTTTGAACAATTCTATGTAAAGCTCGCAATAGGGAGTAGAGCTCTTGAACGATAACGGTGATTCGATTTTTTTGTTGAATCTGCGATCTTCGATTCACTGTTAGACGTTCGAGGATCAACATTAGAACGAACAGTGAAACACCAACCTTCAATGCCATACTTATTTTAATGATCACGAGATGTTTGCCACTTTACTTTAATCGATCCTTGTATGAGGGTTGTGCTTGAATGGTTTTGGATTTTTGGATACACAACAAGAGCGATGAAAACCAGCTGATTTGAGAGATGTTTGAAAGGGCGAGTGACCTGTGGGCTGAATTTGCCTTATTTTCGTAGGTTATTCTATTCGATCATCTATTTTTCTAATCATCTTAATGCGTATTCGAAAATCACGACCATTGTTGCACCATCGAACTTTAGCAGTTTAGTGCAGGGCGTGAAACCGCAAGTCTCCCGGGGGATTTCCATCCGGAACCATCCCCCAGGTCACGGGCCATCACTCAAACGCCTCTCCCTCCTTCTTTCCCCCTACTAACCCATCTGTTGGACAACCCCTCTCCAACCTGTGAGGAGGCCCCGCTGTCAGAACCTGCGAGAGAGATGAGAGGAAATGAGCCGGGAAGAGCGATGAAAACCAGCTGATTTGAGAAATGTTTGAAAGGGCGAGTGACCTGTGGGCTGAATTTGCCTTATTTTCGAAGGTTATTCTATTCGATCATCTATTTTTCTAATCATCTTAATGCGTATTCGAAAATCACAGAGAAACTTGAGAATCGCTATGAAACGGAACACGGCTGTCTGATCAAGTATGCATTGTTTACATACCTGTGCCAAGTATGTACTTGGAATTTTTCCTGCCTATAATAACGGGTAGCCGCAAAAAAATAGGATTTTTTCAACGGGTAGCCGACCTATTCCTCTCAAAAACCGTCATATTTTGCACAAAACACTCATAAAAATCAAAAATTTCTTACTGGGAGCCGACTTTTTACTATAATCAGACATTTTTTAACGGGTAGCCGCGTACTTAAGTACATGAGGTACGCAGGTATGATTGTTTATTAGATTTGTGAGAGAGTTGTGTTGAAAGAAAAAGAATGAGTATTAGAAAACGGAAGTTTTATATTTCAACCGTTGATCTTTATGCGCGTCTAGCGAATCTCCCATTGCAATCCAGATAACCATGTCATCATTCACCTCTATCTCCCAATTAGGGTTGGCTTGTCGAGAAAAAAACCGCTTGCGAATCTCGGATCGACGCAGAATGATCTCGCCGAGAATTGGCTCTGAGCCAATTCTCGCTAATTTCTCGGATAGATCCGAGACCAATCGAGGAATTGAGAAGAGTCGAGAAATGAAGGGGAGAAATTCTCATTTTCAACTCGCCCGATTCAAAACCGACCAATCCCCTCGCCAATTTTGACTGAGAATGAACTCTATCCGAGAAATGTCGAGAAACGAGAAATTATCGAGAAGTTTATTGTTCTCGATAAGAGAGAGATAATTGAGTTTTCTCATTCCGAGATCTCGAGATCTCGATTGACAGGCCAACCCTACTCCCAATCTGCAATGACAGCTAATTGTGAATTCACTCTAGGGGGCAAACAGTCACAAGCAGACTGATTATTAATGAGCATAACCATCTGTGGGGAAGAAAGAGAAGGAGGAGGAATGGGTGCATTCACTGCTAATTGTAAGCTCCTACTGTCTCAGCTTTTTGGGTTGTGCTCAGTGGTTTTTTGTAAAAAATTCGGCGCTTTGCACCACTATCAGATGAACAATTCCTTTTTCGAAAATACTGATCATAAGCAATTCGTTGGTCTTTCTCGCCTCCTCTTGATCTATTGGACGTAGTCTGGCGTGCCTTCAGGGAGAGCCAGTGAGCGAAAGAGCCAATCAGAGTATCAGCGAGGTCGATCCATTGTTGGGAGATCTCCCTCCTCTCCTCCTTCCATCTTAATCCCCCCCCCCCTCTGCACCATAGAGTGTTAAGCTATTGCCAGGCGAGGGAAAGTTCAATCTTAGGCTCTCAATAGGACGACTCTGGGAGTATAAACAATGCGAGAGGACAGTGGGCTAATGGTGCAAGTGAACGTTGATGGCAAAAGTTGGCAATGATGAGTTGGACCGAGAAATATGATTCCCCCTTTCCTGATGCTCCTCATTGTGGTCTAAATTGTATCAAGGAATTGCTAGATCGTGAAACTTAAGGACTCTAGGAGTTACTAAAATTTGTAATATCCTTGTATATTGCAGAATCCATCGTCTCTGAGGAGTCAGTGATCTCGACGGAGCAGCGAAAGGAGGAGAAACTAAAGGTTTGGTTTTAAGAACAGTGAATGGCTTGATATTGGAATTGGTGAAAATACTCTATAGAAGTGCATTGTGTGCAGCGCTAGATCTCCTAGTTCCACTGATATGAAACATTATGAAACATTGAAGGGGGAGAAACTAAAGGTTTAAATTAGTTATTTTTCAAATAGCATCAGGAGTAATATTGGGCCTGATTGAAGTTCTCGATAGAAGTGCATTGCGTGCAGCACGAAACTTCCTAGGTGATCTGATGAGCATTACTGAAACATCGAAGTTGATGCCGCTTGCTAATTCACTAATTCTTCTTAGGATATTTGCTGTGGCTCTGCCACTGAACAAGGGCCGAATCTGTAACCTGCTCAAAAGCCAAGCAAAAATCACTGAAAGATCAAAGATCAATCTCATCGATTGCAGGCAGATCTCCAGATGTCTCCCTCGTCGCCGTCGCCTCTTCCGAAGGAGAAGCGAGGAGCGGAGAAGGAAGAGGAAGGAAAGGAAGAAGAGGAAGTGGATGAACTCACTAAGTTACAGGTAAGGAGATTGGTTTTATTGATTGGTGTTGAATTATGAAAATTAAAAGATCTATGGGATTCTGTATACCATTGCGCATAGTGCATGTGTAGTTGATCTTCGATCATTGGTTGACAGGAATTTTAAAAGTGATTCGGTTGAGCGCTGAATGTTCGAAATTAGGCTCCTACGAATTGAATCAGATTCTTTTCGGTCACTGACCGACTTGTGCTTCACAGCGTCATCAATACTTGACAGAAGTTAATGATTTCAATACAACGAACTCTACCGGTAAAAAAATATTATTACCTCCAGCCCTCCCTATACAAGTCCTGCCGCATAGGTCACAACAAGTGCTTGTGTTTTTTCCATTCCTTCGTCTTCCTTCACCTCTTTTATATTCTCTGCCATTCAAACGACTTGATCATCACCCTAAGCGTCATATCAATTCATATAATTCTTTTCGGTACCTATCCGACTTGCGCTTCACAACTCATTCAATTCCTGATAGCAGCTGATGGTTTTGATCGGCGATGTCCACATGTTATAAAATTAAGCAATGATCTTCAGCCTTGCCACAAGTGCCCATGTTTCTTTCATTCCTACCTTCGTCCTCCTTCTCTATTCTCACGTTTATGCGTCTTGAGTTTCCTCCGAAGCGTCATACCAATCCAACGAATATTTTTCGGTACCTATTCGACTTGTGTTTCTCAGTTCATTCAATACCTGATAGAAGTTAGTGCTTGCAATGGCAAGAACTCTTTCTCTTTATCAAAAATCCAGCCTTTGTCTATTATAGTCTTCCGCATAGGTCACAACAAGTGCTCATGTTTCTTCCATTCCATCGCCTTCCTTCTCTTCTATTCTCTGTCATCCGATCTTTCTCCTCCTTCCTTTCCTCCTCTCATTCTTCGGTTTATTCTCCGAGAGGGCAAATGAACGTCGCAGTCACGACGGCAGCCTGCACTATAGTCAGTTTATGTTCGCTGTGATTTGGAGAATTTCGAAATTCGGTTATTGTGGTTGTAGAAATTGTCCAACTATCCAACTTGCGTCACTTGTGCTGCATGGATAATACAAGTCCCAATGAGAGGAACGTGGTTCAATATTCGCTTGCGATTTCTGTCAGAATTCATAATGGTTCTCGGATGTCGAATATTTATCTTTAGGAATGAAATGACGAGAACTGATTTATTTTGTTTCTGAGAAAGTGCACTGCATTGTCACAGAATCTTTGCACTAGTGATTTGGAGAGTTTCGGAAATGAGCTCTAATGGTTATGCAAATTTTAGCTCACTCAAGAAAAGCAAAATGAGTTATAGGAGCCATGTTTATATCATATTATCTTTGCCCCCAGATGAACTACATACATATTGACACATTGAAGCGACGAGTTACCTTGTGTTGGTTTATTTTTTTACTGCTTGTTCGGTAAATCGTTTGAGATTTGCTATATGCTCGATTCCGCGAAAGCTCTGTATACAGTAGGCATTATCGCTGGGTTGGCAGTATGTTTTTTGCATGGATTTCATCTTTGATCCGCTTTTCTCTACAGTGGAAGAGCGAGAAAGAGAGGGGGCACCGTTCATGGGAGTGCATCATTCATTCCCCCACTCTTTTGGCTCCTCTCAATTCGCCGATTTGTTTGTTTTCTTTTCCATGGCGGTGCATCCTTGCCAATTTCAGCCAACCGTTTCGTCAATGTTCCCTTCTCTATTCGACTTAGGCACTATGCGCGCCGGGTTTGAGATTTGCGATGCGAGATTGTGTCGTTTCCGGTGGCCTAGTAGACACGTCGCGCCGCGCACTAATCAAAACAATTTTATTGACAAGAGAGTCGATTCCTCCTTCCTTCCTTGGCTGATGTTGCCCCCATTCAGTCGACATTCATTCATTCCATCATCTCGTTTTGAGTTTCGTGTGTTCTATAATTTGCCATGTGTCATAGAGAAATTATGTGAGGTCGAGAAATCGCGAAAAATTGGCCAATCTCACAAGACACTGCAAAACTCCTTCCGAATGCAAACCATACACAGTAGGTAGCAGCTACGGCCACTCGCCAATAGTGTATGCATGAGTCAGTGGTTTTCCCTCACCCTGTCGCCCCCCCCTCTCCTCTCGCTCCCTCATCTCCCCTAGTCTCTCGCTGCGCGCTTACCTTTCCCAGATTTGCCGATTGTCGCTCCCGAAAACAGTAGAAAAACAGCGCAAAAAGTGATTGTTCATTAGACGCGGAAGGCGAGAGAGCACGCGAAATGGAGAGAGCACCGAGACTCGCAACACCTTTGCGCAAAGAAAACTTAAGCGCTCGCTCGCTCGAATGCGATTGGATTGGCCCTAATTTCCGCCAGGAGTTCCCCTTTCTTCTCTTCCCTGTCAATCGGAGTACCTTTCATGTTTCCTTTACCGAAACGAACAGACGAACAGAGCGAAAACTGGATTGCATTCTGATGTTTTGCAGTGGTGATAGAGTGAGTAAGCGAACCTTGATCGAGATTGTTTTCAAGTTTTCCACTCATTAATCACTGTTGGCATATCCGGGAACGTTTTTTGATGGGAGGATTATGGGAGGATGAGCGCTGAACCGTAATCCGGTATGATTTCTGTGCAATGTGCAGGGTTCGAGGAATTGAAATGATAAAATGGATGTAGGGTCAGTGAACAAGTAGAAGTGTGAGAGTCGTTGCCCTGAATGTTTATGCTTCATAAGTATTCCAAATGGTTCTTGAAGCTTAGCTGGCAGAGTTTTCTCGTTTGTTCATATTTGCAACAGATTCCTACTATAATTTGTGTTTTTCTACCGATCCTCAGAGTCCACAGAACTCTCCTTCCTCTCAGTCTCTCCGCACTTCTCGGCACTCCCCTCATTGCCATTCCTATCACCTTCCCCGTCCTCCCTCTCCCCTTCCGCCTCCCTCCCTCTACCTCCAATCTCTCCCCCTCCCCCCCCCTCCTCTCGCTCCACTTTTGTCCACAAATTGTGTTTTCTCAACTTCTTTCGACGCGCTTCTTCCACCATTCTCTTTCCTCGGACGCCTCTCTCCCAAAGAAGGGAAGGAGAGACCCTCCCCCCCCCCCCCCCCC
>LS487411.1:137643-190640 GCA_900490705.1 Pristionchus arcanus
GGGGGGGGGGGGAGTCTGCCGTCGCTTTTCTCCATGGAGGGGTTCGTTTACGCCTCCTTTACTCCTTCCAAGCCGAAGTTTGATGAGCTAGTATAGAGGAAGTGGTACTGTTTTCTGTGAGTGAGAAAAGTTGGCGAAATTGCAACGAGGACATAGATGTAGGGTCATTAGGCAAGTAGAAGTGTGCGAGGTTTTGATAGGGATTTATATGTTTCAACTGTATTGCAAATGCGTCTTCAAGTTTTCCTGTTAGAGGTTCTGTCATTTTGCTTGGGATTTTTATGTTTCAGTATTCTAATTGGTGTTTGATGGTCTGATGTTAATTCGACCGTGGGTTCTGTTTTTGTTATATTACAATTGTGATTTTTACTGGAGAGCTCAGACGCTTCAGAATTTCTCAATTCACCTTTCGCTTACTCATTTTTCTCATCGTCTCAGCTTACTCATGTACATCATCACTCGAGTTGTCAAAATGAAGAATCCGTCTCTTCATTCGTTGCTGTCTCTCATCGGTCAGTGTGACGAGAGAGCACGTTAAATGAAGAGACGGATTCTTCATTCTGGCAACGCTACTCGTCACTCGAGAAGGAGAAATGATGGCATTCGGGTTGGAACGTTCCCTTCTCTTCCTCCGTCTCGTTGATTGACTCGTTACTTTGCGAGCGTTCCTCACTATCTTGATAGCTAGAGAGGTTTGATGAAGCAATCGTGCTTGACCCGCCGCTATTTGCCTATTTGATAGCTCAACTCGAGAGCACTAAACTGCAAATGGAATCTGAGAATGAAACTTTGGTCTACTCCTTCCTTTGATCTGCCACATTTACTCAGATAGTGTCATTCAACCCATCCGCCGCAGGGCACTAAATCTCCCCTCACTTCCCTCTGCGATCATAACCGTCGAGCAATTAACGATCGAATTAACGAGGGGGTTAAGTGAGAGGAGGGAGGGAGAGGAAAGGTAAACGAAGATGCGAAACGATAGGTGAAAGGGGGTTTCAGTGATTGACTCTTCCAATGTGTCTTGTGCCTACACAAAGTTTATTTCCTCCGTATGGTGAATAATCATGTGAAGGTAGACCAGCTGATAGGTGAAAGGGGAATCGTCATAGACATCGATAACTAGGGGTGCAAGGGGGTGCGGGCCCTTATTCATGCATTCCAGATTTTGGAATTTTCGCCGCGTAGTTGACCGATTTTTTTTATATATTGTTAATCATCCACACTGACTATCTCATGTGATTGGGCTGACCAGCTGATTAGTCGGGAAGGCGAGAGGTTAATTGGGCGCGAGAGCGTGCGGTTAACGCGAATAATGCGCCGCCTTGTTATATACGTGAAACTCGATACCCCCTCTCCCCTTCTCTTCCTGCCGATACACATTTCTTGTTCTCGAACCGCTCGAGATTGGATTGCACTGGCGCTTTTTTACGAGTGATTTATTGATTATTGATTATTTGTTGTGAAAATTGATTGGCACCCGCGACTTTGCCGTTTCAGAGTGACTTGGTATGAAGGTGTTTGCGATCACGCCAGTTTCAGCCAAGAACCCTTTAAAAAATCGATTATCGATTGATACGAGTACGGTAGTGATTACGGTATCCTTATCAATCGATTGCAGCTCGCCCTCGACCAGTTGATCTCCTCGACGCACACGGCGACAGCGTCAGTGATGATGGCGGGAGGAGGAGGAGGAGGCGAGAGAGGCGGAGGGAGGGAGAGGGACAGAGAAGCAGAGAGGAGGAGGGAGGAGGATATTGGTGAGTGGGGGGGGGGTGTCTGAAAATGGGTGTCAGTAACGCGAAAAAAACGCGAAAGATGAAAAAATACAGTTTTGGACATATTTGAATCAGGCATATTTGGGTTTCACAGTGTGGCAAAGTTAGAAGAGGATTGGGATCCATCAGTAATTGTGACCCTCTCTCTCCGGTTGAACACTTTTAAAAAATTCAACTGACGAAATGAGTTTCTTGTTTCTGATCACACTTGTGCTTCACAGAGTGGTGATGAGGGGAAGATGGCGGGGTTAAGCGATAAAGCCTTGTCATTTGTCATTTTAAAAATATTCATCATTCAGCCCACCCACGTCGTCGCCTCATCCGTGTGCCGTGCAGGCTACTGCACACTGCGGCCTCGACCTCTGCAGCAGCTGCAGGACTGCGACAGGAGCAGCACAATCAGATACTACCGTTCACTGGTGAGAGTTTGTGAAAGTGCTTGATTCATTCGTATTGTGCAATGGGTGAAGCAGAAGTGTTGCAAGGCATGTAGAGGGTGGTAGGTGGAAAATTTGTTGCGTTCTACTTTCTAAATGATGTCAATTATATATTGCAAGTAGGAATAATCCATTTAGTATATGATGTGAGTGAAGCACAAGTGTTGCAGCCCAACCAGATACTGCCACTCACTGCGGATAGTTAGATGTTGTGCGTAGTAACGAGGGGAGTTTGAGGATGATTAGTGTAGTTTATCAGCAGCCAGAGAAATATTGTGAGGCTGCCTGACTGGCTTGCATTATGCGCAAGGTGAAGCATAAGCCTCGCTAGTCGTGCAATAAGGGAGATGGATGGATTTTTAAGGTGCATTTAGGTGGAGACCGGACAATTGTGAACAGGTCTTATTCCTGTAGTATATGATCTGAGTGAATCCGATTAGGGTCAGGTTTTTTTTGTTGGCTATATTATCTCTCATACATCACGTCGATCAATATTTATTCCCTGAAAAGTATGAGTAATTGGGAACCGATCTCATTCACTCGTGAAGTTATCTGAATGAAGCACAGGTGTTGCATGATGTAAACAATCTTTATAAAATAATGTATTATTGATTATTTTTTCAGTCCGCGGTGGCGCAGCGTACGCTTCGCTCATCCTCGTGGACATTGTGAGGGACGAGCAGCTGGCCGGAGTGATGATGCCAGGTTTGTGAAGATTGATCTTTGGACTTTGATATTTGGTCTTTGATCGCCCTTTATTGGAATTGGCTAGGTTTCCTAGTACTACCGGGATATATGCAAGAGATCTTTTATCATGAGATCTTTCGGGCATGAAGATGGGAGTGTGGTATCCGACCATACATGAAAAAGTTAGGTGACAAAATCCTTCGAAAGCGGGATATGTTTATGAAAGAGACCTTGCAAACCGACTAATTCTAAGAATGCCGGGTGTGTTTGCGAATCGTAGGAAACCTTGTTCACGGAAACCTCGAAAGCGGGGTATGTTTTTAAATTCCAGGATGTATGTTTCCAACTATTGGTATTCGGAGCAAGTAAAATATGCATATTTTTTTATAAGAGCGAATGGGGGAACCACCGAATCTAATGTGCACCACTCAGGTTATCTAGCGATCCTGAAACGCACAATCACTGGTAGTGTGAAGCTTTAAAAGTATTTAAACTTCAAACGTTTTTTTCTCCCTTTTTTTTAGGACCCTGATTTATCTCACTCACCTGTCGTACACTATTGCTTGATTCTCACCAGGACTATCTAGCAACAATGAAACATCAACTTTCGTGTTTTGTAAAACTTAAATAAAAAATAATAACTTCCAGGCGAAATCGTGCTGACGATCGAGGGCGTTCCCGTGTCCGGCATGACCATGTCGGAGGTGGGCTTATTACTTATTTAATTATTTTCATTTATTTAAATATTTAAATTCCTGTTTTCGAAATTAGATGCCAAAATGAGATTAGGAAATGAAAGACACGTAGTCATGAAGTTAGGTAATTTCTCTGTCTTTTTCGGCCCATGTAACAGCAGCTCTGAATGTGGATGTTGTTGGAAACGATAATGATAGGAATACCGAGAAGAGACGACAACATGACGTAGCAATGGAATTTGTTAATGATCATAGGAGTAGATCACGAAAGAACGGCGCGATGACGTCATACCCTAATCAATAATCCACCTGTAGGTCACTCGACTGCTCGAACGGACGATCGAGTGCCGCGAGATGATGGCAGTGGAGGTGTGCGGAGCGGGTGAGTGGACGATTTTGGGGTTTAAAGCAGTTCACGCAATACTATTGAACATGCCAGCTCTTAGGATAAGCGTGAAGCGGGACTCGGCAGGGTTCGAGGATCTTCGATTTTTTAAGTGTGTTGGGGCTGTTGCTGTGATGATTAGGGAACACATTATGATCAGTGATAGATTATCTTTGAAAAGTGTGGTCTTTAAAAAAAGAAACGTTTCAATAATCGCCGATTATTAATCGGACTTGGCGAATCTCGGTTTTAACTTTTCCATAAAATCTCTTGAACTCCTTGAGCGATGATCCTCCTTCTCTTTCCACACAAAACATCAATTAGTCAGTCGTTTGACACTGCGTCCGAGATTGATCTGTTTTCGCAAAGTTTATAAAATCTGGAGGAGTGATTTGAGCGACGAAATGGTTATGTGAACAGCGGATGATGAGAGGTTAGAGAGGACGAGAGACAAGGAGAAATGGAGAGAGTGCAGACAGCTCCGATCAATCAAATGTCATGTAAAATGTTATTGGTGTTGACGCCAGTCTCGAGAAGTCATTACGAAAAGCAGAACAAGCGAGAGAGCATGGGGATTAGAGAGAAGCAGATAAATGTCGAGGGTTGAGTTAGCCTTGTCAGTGGCCTAGTAGTGTTATTGATGAGGACACTGGCAGGATCCGTTCAGAGGTTCCCTTACTGCAATGATGTTTGAGGAGATACCTCCTCCCTCCTTTGTAGTACACAGTCGAATGATGACGTTTGTGGTTAGTCGTTGAGATGATCTTGTATGAAATCACCACCGTTCATGTATGGTGAACTCGTGTTATCGTATTGTGCGAGTGATAGCATCGAAATCTTGTATGGGCAGTATTTTGATTTTTGAACGCTGTCCCGAGCTCACAATGCAACTGTGTGTCGCAGCCACTGCTGGGCTATATCCCCGCTAGATCTTCTGAATGCGGAGCCCCCTCGTTGTCCGAAATGGTTTTCGCGGAGCCCCCTAAAAGAAAATTGTCGGAAATTGCGGAGCCCCCGGACAACTAGCGGGACTTAGCTCATCAGTGGTCGCAGCGTGATATCAGATGCTCTTGAAACGCAAAGTCGCAACGTTTCTGAAATCGCAATCAACTAGATCGCGCATTTTGATGGCGCCAAGTGTGCTACTGCTGATAATTTTCACGGATTCAATTGAATATTATAGTTATTATTGGCCTGAATTATCAGTAATGCCTTCCCTTCCAGGTTCGCTTCCCGACGATCTCTGTGAGATTCTCTCCGACAAGCGATACGCCGACCTCCAGACGGTCATCAGAGACAACGTCTACACCAAGACCGTGCCGTGTGAGTTGCTTTTGGTGCAATTACAACAAAAATAGGCCCTATGAAGAGAGAATCACGAAACAGAGTCCATTTTTACTATGCGTATTCGTTGAAATGAAACCAGGAGAATTGGAGGCGTGCGGTTAGGGCAAATAAGTGGGATTTGCTTGTGAATTTAATTGTTGAGCAGGACGTTAATTTAAAAATATTATGAACGGAATCACAGTTTCACTACTCGCGTGATTCGTCTTGCAAGGGTAATATAAGTCCACATCGTGGGCATCATTCACGAACAACAAATGAAAACAATTTCATAGATCAGCGTAAATTCGAACCGTTACACTTCATTTCCGATTCACGTCATTTTCCACCCTCTCAGTCTCACTTTTTAGTCGATGTTCACTGTGTCCATCCCTTGTAGTGGATCCCGGGGGTTTTGTGCTGCGCGACTAACTGAGTTTAGTGGGATTTGCTTGCGATGTTAATGATAGATTGGAAATTTCTTTAACAAATATTATGAACGAAACTTACTACTAGGGAATTTCGTGCTGCAAGGGTGATACTAAGGCTCGAGATGTAATTGCAGAGACAATGCTTAGCGTTTTTTTTTGACGAACAACAAAACATTTGAACCGTTGCCCTTCATCGCCGATTCGCGCCCTTTTCCACCCGCTCACTTTCACTTTCAATTTCGCCCCCATGATTTTATGTTCCCAAATCTCCTTTCCTTTCGCCTGTCTTTTCCTTCACTGATTCCGCCCACCAATCTCTTGTAATAACACTAATATCCAAATAATCACATCCTTCTGATTTTCCCCTGATTCTTCAATGCGCAAGAAAATTCTGGTAATCGAAATCAGTTGCTCCCTCGTGGGGTTCTACCCTGTTCATCGCATTCCTGCTGCTAGCACCTCATTGTATCCCCCTCCCTCCCTCTCAATCCATCCCCCCCCTCACCACCCTCCTCCGTCTCTCCGATTCCTCCATTCTCTCCTCTGACCTCTACCTGCTAGTGACTATCTAATTACCAGCCAGGGAAGAGGAGGGGTGGAGGGGATTGGATTGGAGGGGGATGCGATGGAATGGCGACTCTAGTGGACGCGATTGACTGTGTGCGTGCGCAGTGGTGTTTCATCCCTGGTTGTATTGGGCGACCACCCGCGCAACTCAATTTGATCTGTTCCCTTTGTTTAATTGAATATCGAAATGAACCGATTTTGTGGTTTGGAATCATGGCGCGTCTGTGTTTCATCACTTCCTCTTACATTATTCCATCCTAGATTTTCGATGCTCGATGGCTCGTGAATACCTAAAATATGGATATATATCATCGATAGTCTTCCCCTGTTTCATTGCGCATCTGTGTTTCATCACTTGCTCTTGTGTGAGATAAGTCAGCTCTTTCGATCAATCGATGAGAAATACTGTCCAATTTCTGATTCGAATAGGATCCAAATGTATCGTTCATCTCATGAAGCGATCGCTTCTCTCTAAAGGTCCACTGACCGCTTCAAAGTGGCAAAAACACGCGTTCGTTTGCCGAGAGGAGAGAAAGGCAGCCGAAAGAGAGCCACATTGTCCCCCTCAGATCTGGATGCGTCTTTGAATTCACCCCTTTCCGACTGAAATTAGAGAACTTTCTCGCGCCTGAGGCTGGGAGCTTGCTATGCCCTGCGATATAGGGAGATGTCATGGTTAGCAATGTTGTTTTTCTCGAACTTTACTCTACTTCGTGATAGGTTCCTCGCCAAGTGCCTTGGGAGCTTGCGATATAAGGAGATTCATAGATATCAATATTGTTTTCGACGGGAAACTTTGGTTTTGGCTGATTGTTCTCGCTTTCAAAGTGCACCACTCAACCACTTGAATTGGAGAAGATGCAGGGGAAGTGTGAGATGGGGGAGGGCTTAAGAGTGCGAGCTTACTCTTGACGCTGTAGTATTCGCAGGGCGTCTGTGAAGTTACGTTTAGCGTAGATCTTATAAGTATTTCTTTGTTTCGGTTGTTTTCTCGCACCCTATATCCAATGAATAGGTCAGACAAACTGGGGATCGTAACGTGCCAAGCAGTAAAACTAAGGAAAAGGATCATGAGGAACCTTCTCCTACCTTCTTCTCTAACCCTCCTTATTTTTTCCTACTCTGCAACTAGGAAAAGAAAAGTCACTGTCAGAAGTGGGCTCCCGCTTGACTTCATCTTCCTTGAATATGGAGCAACATTAACCGTTTACCTTTCTGTAACATCAGCTGACAAGAATAGATAAAGTGAAATGGCTCGACTCGATTACTCTTTCTAACTCTTCGTCTCTTTCCGAAGGGGTCAACAAGTCAGGTGTCAGTGTGTATTTTGCGTCTCTTTTCCTGCTCTCGTTCGAGATTCTCCCGCAGGCCGAGTAATTTGTTTCTTGTCTCCCCGTCCACCCATTTATCCTCTCCTCGAGAATTGAGATTAATGAAGTGCCTCCGAATTTCAGTGCTGAAAAGTGAAATTGTGCGTAGGAAATATGCGAGATGTCGAGAAATAGCTGATTGCGAACTTTGTAACCACAAATTTTGGAACCAGAACCACCCTGTGCTCATCGGTTTTTTGCGCGATCTAATTATGATAGAATCTGTTGATGTTGATGAACTTCACTACTATCATCAGATACAGCACCTCGATGCACCGTATTCAATAATCGATAATTGCAGACACGACACGGCCGGCGAGAATGGGCGAAGTGGACGGGGAGCACTATCGATTCGTCGATATGGCCACTTTCGAGGTGCGATCTTTGGTCTTTGATCTCTAATTATCTTCTTTGCCCGATATTGAGTAATTATGATCAATAGGCTTAGTTTCATTGAGGATTTGCATTATTGCGGGCGGTGTGAAGCTCCTATTAATGGACTCGCTTCGTAGTGGCTTTTTAGTGATAGTGGAACGGGAGACTCGCGGGATGGGTAAGAAGGAGAAGGGAGATAACGCGTAGCAAATTATTTACTTTTTTAATGTACACTTGAGAGAAATTGCATCCAGTGGCTCCTACCGGACTTGTATTAGCTGTGCAGCGTTAAACTTGCGGGGCAATCAAACGAGAAACAGCATCACTTCCTGCTTTTGCAATATCTTTTTGATTGTTTTTTTTTGCGGTGGAAAGAGTATTGAACTGCCTTCCTCTCTTTGACTGGTACTTCTATGGCCCATGCAACACGAGTGACGCAAGTATTTTTTCCAACGTAAGACGGAGAGGAATTGTATCCTGCTGCTCGTACCGGTCTTTTACTATCTGTGCAGCGTGAACATCGCGGGGTTATAGAACAGAAGAAGCATTATCGCTTTTTGATGTACAATTACAATTACAATTTTTTATCCACCAGGAGTTAGGTATGTTCGTAATAGCTAGGATTCTTCGATAGATTTCGGTGGAGGTCCGTCGTCATGTGGACGATTCGGTTTGGGGGGTGGGGCTTCGGGGGGGAAGCAGCAGGTTGGTAATAATATTAGAGTCGCAATAGAGATTGAGGAGAGAAAGATACAGATGGGATAGAGAGAACATGAGATCGGAAGAGAGGGGGTGAGCTGGTAACAGTTTCAGCAGATAGCGCGTTCCATCGATCAATAACCCTAGTCGTAAAGGTTGAATGAGACGTAGGCAGTACGAATGGCAATGTGATGCGCAAAGCATGGCTTCCACGAAGGTTACGAGTAAGGGGGGGGGGAATACGGAAAAGGTTGGAATGGTCATAACAGTATTACCCATGAACAGATTTGTGGAGGAAGATAAGATCAGAGATTAATCTTCTGTGCTCAAGAGTTTGTAACGAAAGCTGCGCTAGTCTATCTGGATACAGGGAGTAGGGAATAAGACAACGCGCGAATAACCGTCGAGAGAAGTTGCGTTGTACAGCTTCTAGTTGATTAGCAAGGGTTACCGTATGAGGAGACCAAATGACTGAACCGTATTCAAGTAGTGGTCTGATGAAGGTAGTGAACGCACGGCAATATAAGGCAGGATTTGAAGAGAAGAAACATTTAAACAAGAGGTTAATTTTTATTTTTCTATTTTTTACAATGTCCAGTCGGGAGAGAATCGAAGCGCCTTCATATTATCGAGACTTGTGTTGCCCGTGCAACACGAAAGACACAGGTTTATTGAAAATTTGATATGCTTGCTGGAAATTGATTATTAAAATACAATTAAATATTGCAGGGTCTCCTCGCACAGGGCAAGCTGCTCGAGCACGGCAGCTATGAGGGTGAGTCGATCTTTGATCTTTAGACTTTGACCTTTAATCTTTGATCTCCTAACCTTGATGGCCTGTTTACCTGCAGATTGGTTATTATGATGTAGTGTGTTGTGACGGCATATCGAAATAATCTATGCTATCTGAACTTGGAGGGCCCTAATTTGGGTATTGCTGATTGGCCAGCCGTGATCTTTGATCTCTCTTATCACCATCCTATTCTGTACTCTGACCACTGCACCTCCTCACCCACGTCTGTAGATGGCCCAGCGAGGCGTCCGCCTCTAAGTAGAAGGGTAAAGATGGGGAGACAGGAGGGATGGGGGGAGTCTACCCTACTCCAAAGCACTGTAGTATCTGTAAGGGAAAGCGAGTGATCGTGTGAGAGGGGGAGGCTGGAGGGGGGGGGGAGAAAGAAGGGTCTCCCAGCTTATTCGCTCCTTCGTCAGACAGAGTTCACACTGTTCGTAAAGCACTGTGAGGTTTCATGAATGGGGAATGAGCTTGTGATTACTACCGTATACGTGGCCACCTTGTTTTTTTATTTTTTTTCAAAATTTCTACTCTTTCCCATCTGACATTTATCTTGGAATGATATCATTTTCTAGTTGACCTGTATTGATAGAGTGGAATATATCTCTGTTGTGATTGATGCTCAAATCTCTCTCTCTTTCTTACGCGACGCGCGACTTTTTCAAGGCGAATCGTTCGCCTTTTTGCCTTTCTTTTCATCATTTTCTTTTGACTCACTCGGGTTTCCTTTCTTTCCCTTTGTTTCTCTTGATCCTCGAGTGTGTTCCGCTCTCTTCATTTTCAGTCAGAGATTCTCTGACTCTCTCAATTTCCCCTGCTCTCTCGCCTCTCTGATCGACGAGAGAGCATGGAGAAGTGAGAGACACTGTTCCATCTTCCCTTTCCATCTCTGAACGCTCTCCAATCGTCTTGATCTCTCACCGAGTGGAAACTCTCTCCATTTGGCGTGCTCTCTAGTCGGTCAGAGAAAAGTGAGAGAGTATGGGAAACGAGGAGAGCCTTGTCGCCACTAATCACTCGCATCTGAGTAAGAAACAGCGTGAGATCGGAGGGAGGCAGCAGAACTCTCCCTATACTCTTTTGTCTTGTCTCTGATCTCTCACTCCCTTTCTCTAAGGGATGGTCTCTCTCGATTTCCCCTGCTCTCTCGCTTCTCTGACTGGCGAGAGATAGTGCGGAATGGAGAGACGGAGGGGAGAAAGAAGAGATGGAATGAATGAAGGAATGTCCATACACACATATACACATACAGATCGATCGCGGAACACCACCTCCGCCTCCCCGTGGGTGAGAGGTTACTGAGAGAGAGGGGAGGGAGAGGGAGGGAGAGCGAGAGACAGGGGAGAGGGAGAGGGAGGGCCGTGTTCCGTGTCGCGCGAGTACTCCTTGTGTAGGTCTGTAGTGCCGCGAACGATTTATACACCTCTTTGTTGATGAACTTCGTAATTTTGTACAATGTGATTTTGCGCTACGCGAGTGTTTCTTTAGATCGAGCGATGTCGTGATTTTGATTTATTGAACACGGATGTTATTGAAAAGTCACAAACATATTGCACTTGGCGATTCTGCGTCTCGCAGGTTTTAATTGAACAGCTCCGTCTAACAAGGGAAGGTCGCGATGAGGATATGGAGTTTCCAAATGAGACATAGCGCTATCGAAAGAGGAGAAAATTCTAAGAACTACTATGCTTTTCAAATTTGCTGGCAAAGTTCGGGGACATATGGGCTGTAGTACGGTTTAAGGCATTTCTGGGGCATAGCCGCAGAAATGGATGCTCCCCATGCAAGGGCCCAGATGTAAGCGAACGTTGCCAGCAAATTTGAATTGCACAGAAGTTCTTAGAATTTTCTCCTCTTTCGATCGCGCTATGTCTCGTTTGGAAACTCCATATCCTCATCGCGACCTTCCCTTGTAAGCCTGGCGATCTTGCTTTCCTCTTGTTTCCAACAATTGTTAATCAATCAACGCATATTATTTTATTGTTATCCATGCGTCTCAATTCAACGCTATTGTGGTTGATCGTGATCGATATTTCCTCCATTAATAATGATCTTGACTAGTCATATTTGAAGATATTGAGTGGACTCGTTCACTTTTCAAGCTATGACCACTCTGAACTCCTAAAAGGACTTGGAACGGGCCACTAATATCCTCCCCTCTCGTTCCTCTCGCCCACTTCTTACATCTAAGCCCCCCCCCCTTCCCACTAACCGGGTCATGTCATAGGTCTCGTCAGTCTCTCCTCCTTCCCCGTCTCTCGCCTGCTCCTCTCACCTCTCCCCTCCGTTTATGGGGATCATAATCATGTGAAGGTGCAATAAGGGCCATCCTCCATACTGCGAGAGTGGGAGAGAGAGAGTACCTGAGAGATGGGCACACCTGCCATAAGGAGTGTGTAGTGAACGATTGAGTGGCTTATTTTCTGCTTTTTGAATAATACTATCTTTTCTAATCAGCGATTCCTCTTTACAGTTTGCTTTGGTACTGTTCCTATTTAGTTCCAATCAGTAGTTTGCCATCTTGGATAGCGCGTCTGTGGTAAATTGATTTTCTTGTCCGTTTAGCCTTCCACCGCTTTTCCTTCCCTGAAATGTCCGCTCTGGTTTCTGATCCGTGTCTCTTCCTTTTCTTCCTCCATCCCATCCAAACCCAACAGCCGCGTCAGTGCGTCATAATTCGCAAGGCAAAGCACACGGGGAGTGTGTTCCGTTTCCCCATTTCACCCCCCCTGCTCTTCCTCCTCCTCGGCTCTGAACTTCCTCGGGTTAAACTTGGATTGCAAACAAGTAAAGTCACCATATTTTGAGTGAAATATCTGTAAGATTGGAATCACGTGGTTAACCAGACTTTGAATTCACCCTCCAACTCCAAACGCCTCCTTCTGTTTCTCCATTCTAACCTCTCCTCGCGAATCAATCCATCATTCACCCTCCAGACTCGTGTCCGTTTGCGTATTGCTCCCTCCCCATCCAATCATCATGTTTTCCCCCTGATCAGTTCCTCCAGTTTCCACCCGCTGTTTTCGTGTTGCTCGATTTTGAGTCCACCACGGGACTCGAATTTCGCCCCCGGCCCCAAGAGCAAACCGAATTGTGGAAGTTGCAAATGCGATTTGGGCGGCTTGGTTGGGAACGCGAGGCCTTTATCCGCGACGCACTTTCGAATTCGAGGATAACCAGAGATTGTGTGCTTGCGATCTTTTGGTTTCAACGTTTGTAGAGGTGCCGTTGGGTTGCTGATTGTACAATGCTCTTGACGCAACTGGATGCCAAATAATCAAAAATTTGAGCTTTTCATTTTTAGCTTGTATTCTATTTTTAGCTGTTTGTTGTTAGGAACACGGTTCTTCACACCCCGATCAGATAGCACAGACACATCTCTTGCTAAGAGAGATGTGTCAAGACAGGGTCTCGTGGCGCTGCTATTGTTTGCGCTATATGCCATTAATCCAGCGGCCGGGTCGGATTACTTTATAGCACGAGGGCCGCTCACTCTCTCATATCTGCACGCTATTTCTCCTCGTCTTTTGTGTCTGCACTCTCCTAAACGCGCGTTGTTTCTCGCTGATCTATCGAGAATCTGGTCGTGGCTTGTACGTTCTGGGATCCTTATTAGAGTATACGGTTACTTGTATGCTGAACTCAAGTAAGATAGAGAGTTGATTGGAGAATTTAATGGAATCACTCCTTCTTTCTTCCTCACTCCTTTTCCTCTGCGCGATTCTATCGTGCCCATGTTTTCTTTGAGCAACATTCTCGATCTCTTAAGGTTACCTACTCTCTCAATTCCCCTGATGAGAGATCATTCAGATTGAAGAGAGTCTGTCCATCTTTCTTCCCTTGATCTTCCCCCTTTTCCTCCGAATGTTTTGCATCATGAATATCAACAGCGAGAGCGGTGTCCCTCTTTGATTTTTCGTCCGGCCATATCTTTAGTTTTCGTATGCTCGTTTACTAGTCGTTTTTCTCCTGATGAAATTAGCTCGACTTTGAGTGGTGCCTTGAAGACTTTCTTTTATTTTTCTTGCTTTCTCGTTTCTCTGACTTCAAAAATATTAGGCAAAAGAAGAGAGTCATCAGGCCTCATTATTGCTAGACAAAATGAGCTGGAAAGGTTGGGAAGCAATGAAATTTCTAGCATGTTATGGCTGATCTCTGATCTTTTGCCTGATTTCGAGGAAGCGGCTCTGCGATGAGGTTAATTGAGGTGGCGCGAGTTTAGGGGGACCTGAGGGAGAGGTGAGCAAGAGAGTGGGGGAAAGGAGGAGAGTGGGCAGAGAGGCAGAGAGAGATGGGCTTCTTCTTATCGCGTGAAGATGCGAAGTGAAAGATGGAGAGAGGGAAGGAGGGGCAAGGTTAATCCATTCACTCTTCCCTGAGTCCCTTTGAGTCCGTTTAACTCTCCTTTGATCCGCGTGGGAGGTATATCTCATATTGTGATCTTGCCAAGCTCATCTGCATCTATGGAATGATGCGTATTCGTATAAAGATTCGTATTGTACAGTCTTGCCATTTGTCTGCTATAGGTGCGAACTCCATTACACGACTGGGGGGGGGGGAGTTCACAAAACCCGATTGCGCCATGCGAGACAGGTTCCCAATCGTTCTGTTCTGCCCGGCTTTTCGTCACTCGCGCCAAAGAGCATCAAAAGACGCCCGCGCGAGGGGAGAAAAATGTGCGAATTGGTCCTCCAAAGGACTCACTTGAATTGAGAGAAATGAGTGAATCGAGAGAGGGATTAGCCGGGCCTATATTGGGCATGTGTGTTGCTTATAGAGTAGGCGTATTCATTTCATGCTTTTCCTCATCGTAACCAAGACAATTAGATGCAGCGCCATCCTGCTTCACATTGGGATAGCGCAACTCTCGTCATCCTTGTAGGGAAGCTGAAACAGAGATGTACCTTGACCAGTTTCGGGGAAAGACCTTTCGAAACATTGCCAATTAGGGAGGACCATGCCCCATTTTTGAGGGAAGTAGAAGTAGGAAACTCGTCTCGTTTGTTGCAAATGGACGAGGGCCAAACAGAAAAAGGGGCTCGAGTTACCTTGCCAGTCTCCACTTTTTGCGAAGTTGCACGGGAAGTGTTGCGAAGCCGGCACTTCTCTGTTTTTGGCCTTCCTTTTCTCACAGAGTATTCTTTATCCATTATTGTCATTCCCTCCTGGCTTCACATTTGGAGCCGTTGTTGCATGGTTCCAAAAATTAGGTTACTACCGTGAAGCCCATCTCATCTGAGCAAGGTAGTTGACCTACCTTTTGCTCCTTCGAATTGGCCATTTCTGTCCCCCCCCCCCCCCCCCCTTCCTTCTTCACCCCTCCTCTCTTGTATTGAATCCCCTCCTTTGTTTGGCTAACAACCAGCTGTTTTCTTCCCTTACTTCGCTCTCGTTATGGAGTAGAGATTTCTCAAAAGAAAACGATCCTTTTCTTTGTAAGGCCCAGGGATGCGATTGATCTATGAACTAGTGCAAGATTTGGCACAATTTTCCCACGCTTCTCATCCTTGTTTGCATCTTTTCTGCAATTGACAAGGTGCTCTTGTTTCTATTAGAAGTGATTCACAAGCGCTCCCTTACTGCTTCCCATTCATTCATCTGAATCCTCCTTCTTAAGAGCATCCCATTGATGAAGTTGATGTGTCATGCTTTCTGACAACTCATTGGTTCTTCCCATCAATGGCCGCTTCACTCATTCAATGGGAACTCCCTCCCCTTCTTCTCATCCTCATACAGTTCATTCCCCCCGTATTTGCTCGTTCCGAGTCACTGAGAATGAGCCAGGGGAACTTGAATAGAGGAGAGGGCAATTCAGTAGCCAATTGAGAGGTTGTTGGGAAGTTTTCATGATGATGAGGCGCTTTTGATGTTGTTCAAATTGAATATGATGTATTGATAGTTGATAGTGACCCAATCGAAGACTACAGTCATGAGTACGACGAGTATCAATGTTATCATCTTCTCGTGTTTGAGTAGGCCGAGTGCGATCGAAGTGATGGGGAGCCTTTAGTGCCTTTTCCTTCCCGCAGACTGGGGTTTCAGGGTGTATAGAAGGGTGAGACTGTTCTAGGTTCTGTTAATGCTATCGACTGTTCAATAATAATTCATATTGGTAATCCTTCTGTGATCAACCGCATGATATTATTGTTGAAAGATTCATATCTTCTCGCTATCAAATACTCACCACTATCGTGCATTTTCCTCCTTTGTTGCTATGACCTGTACTATCAGTTTTATTGCTGTTTGCGTATGTGTGAGTGAATGGTCCCGATAGAAAGAGCGTATAGTACCTTCCATCCCGTAGATTCGGTGTTTCGAGGTGTGTACAAGAGAGTGTGGCGAGAGAGTTGTGATTTGATTCCTCTTTGTGGTTCTAAAATAGTATTCCTGTTTGAATTGCAAGATTTACAGAGTTTTTAGGTTTTGGTTCAATCCCTTATGATGAGCAATTTGCGCGCTTTTCACCCGTGGACTCGTGGTTTCGAGGTGTGCTCAAGAGTGGGTCTAGCGAGAGGTTTCTGATTTTGGCCCTTTCTTCTGTGTCTATTAGAAATATTATATTTGTTTCAACATTCTGACATAGAGCATCGAGTTAAATCTGTTCATTACCCTATGCAATCCTTTCAATCGCCGCCAATCTTCCTCCTCTTGCCCCCCTCCAGTTCCCTTCCCTCCTCCCTCGCGTCAACTCCACTTGTAGATCAGCCCTGCTGATAGGTGCGCATGAGCAAGCATTGCTCTCGCTCTCTCCATTCCGCAGTCTCTCTCGCCCTGTCTAACCGACGAGAGAGCACATGAAATGGAGAGAGCGAGACCATTAGGAAGGCGGATGGAAATGGTCATGTTAGATTAGAGGGGTGGAAGGTTGGAGATTGAGTCGTTGCCTGATCGAGAGAGAAGGGGGGGGGAGATTAACTGAATAGCCCCTGAGGCTGTTTTGACCTACCAGGCGCTTGATGACAAAGAGGCTTCCGCTTCCTCATAGGAGGGTACTTAGGCGGGAGTTGGATGATTGGATTTCGATTCGAGTATTCATTGTTGGCTCCATTTGCTTATTCTGTATCTCGCGTGGTAAAAAGTGAGACTTTCCCGTTAATCAAGGAACGAAGCCAGTGATCATTCAATATCACAAATACAGACCCAACTTTGCGAAGATATGGCCGGTTATAAAGTTGGCAAGTCGGCAATCGATGATTGCCCTCTTATCACTGCGGTATCACTGCGTGACTGGCCTCCCTTCGCCTCCTTCTTCTCTTTCTCTTTCTGTCCCTCCTTTCTCGCACCTGTCAAAGGAGTGAATCAGCCATATATTCCCTTTGAGTCTTTCTGTCAGAGTGCAGTATTGATCTACCCCCAATTGATAGGGACGTTACGGTAGTTGGCAGTGATATATGACGCGTTCCTCCTCTCTCTTTTCGCTCCGGTTTTCCCGATTTCCCCGTTAGCGATTATTCAATGAGTCAAATGGCTGAGTCAGGCGCCGCTATTTTTCCCCATTTGAGCTGATTGCATTGATAGTAGGCTATTGCTCACTGATTGGCGTTCAATTTGGCGTTTGTGGTCCTGAAATTTGGTTGGCTTAAACCTTTCCAAATTCCCTTAATACAGGAGAGCTCCAACACCCCTGACCTCCAGTTCTATCCACCTCATATGTTTCCATTGATATCGGGCGTAGATATATTATTTTATTGCTAATTACAGGTCATCTGTACGGCACACCGCGACCATTGGAAGAAGACGTTGCTGAAATGGTACAGGTTGGAACTCATATTTGCGATAAACTTATTTTTTTAACTACCAGAGAATCGCTTTTTCTCACTGTTTTTTGCAGTTTTAAATGGTGTTGTTGGTGCTCGGCCAATTGAACACGCCAGAGGAGTGAAAAAATTCTAATGATTTTCTCTCTATGGGCGGAACTCGACTAGAGAAAGAAATTTGATTTTTTTTCAATCGGTGAGAGAATAATATTGTTCGGATCAAGTGGAATTCGCACTTAGATCAACATTGAAACACAATTCTTACCGGGCGTTTGCATTTCTAGACCATGTTGTTTTAGGGCAACGATCGGATGGAAGCGCCAAAGGGGGTGTACAAACTCAAAATGTTTCAGGGCGGAACTCGTCTGGGCCCGCTGCCGCCCAACTGGGAGGTCGCCTATGCGGACAACGGAGAGAAGTACTTCATCGAGTATGGTTTAGCTTTGTTTTTCGGGGGAATGCCTCATGAAATCAGCTGATGGGGAGGATTGAAGTATAAAGGGTAGTGGTGAAGCATAGATGTGAATGGCTCAATTTTTGTATTTCATATCTAAATCAAAAAACTGGAAATTTTGCCGCATATACGAATAGGATGAAGCGTAGATGTAACCGGCAAAATATTGTGCGTGTTTTTCACAGCGACCTCCGTTCCATTAATCAGACCGGGCACCTTGTATGAGATACTGACGACGAAGCGTCAATACGCTGGGGTTTTGAATCGTTGGTTTCTGATTATTAGATTATGATATTGTAAATTCATCTTTGCAGTCACAACTCGGGCACGACACAGTGGAATGATCCGCGTGAACTTCCCCAAGGATGGGAGCAAGTGGACGATCCCGTCTACGGCACATTCTATGTCGAGTGAGTGACTAATCTTTGATCTTTTGGAATAATGGGCCGGTGATGATTGTATTGGAAATATTTGATAGGTAGTTGCAGTTAGGCTACAGCGCTGATACGTCACGCTCAATTTATCGGTCTTGAAGTGTTCAAATAAAAAAAAATGTCCAGCTTCCCAATAGAATGAATTTTATGTTTCACGATATACTCAATACTGCCTAATTGTTGCGTGCATAATTTGTCGACCATGCATAGTTCAAATATAAAGTTCCCATCGTCCCAAAACAAGAGAGCTCAAAGTGAAAATGTCGCGGCGGTGGGGCCTAATCACTCTGGGAAATGGCAGAGAGAAGTGGAGATTATCGTCATTCGGCATCTCTCTCTCGCCGGTCAGAGAGGGCGAGAGAGCAGGCGAAAGTGAGAGAGTGCAAAGAAGTGAGAGGGAACAGAGCGAAGACCATTCATCAACCGCGTGTTTCTTTCGCTCTGTGAAGGGAGGGCACGGGAGTCGACTTACGAGGACGGAGTCATCAATCTCCCTTTAGTTCCCTGAGTTGTCCCGTGATTTGGCCAAATTTTTGGATGGCTTTCACTGCTTTTCATAGCTCTAAGTGATGTAGACAACGGAACAAACAACAATGGCAGATATGAGTTGATGATATTCATCTCATAATTTGGTTAGTTCGTGTCCAATCCTCACCAACTTCCTTCTTCTTGTTAGGAACGCTCCGTTCACATTTCGCCCACTTGCCTGTTCGCAGTTTCACGAAGTATTCATCTGCGCTAGGTAGGACTAGCGCAGATGAATACTTCGTTGAACCTTTGAAATCCACTGTGTTCCCTATGAAAAAAGTGCCCATTTCGGTAGAAAATCGCGCCAAATCCTCGCGCGCGAGGATTCCAAATGGGTACTGTGTGGTTAGGGTAAGGATGGAGGGAGGGGGGGGGGCGAGAAAGGCGATGAATACCAGTTTCGAGATGCGCTTGAAAAGCCACCCGCTCACGATCTCCTCCGAAGAGCTCCCAGCTATCTCACAGGCTCGAGACAGCGAGAGAGCACTGGGAATAGGAGAGAGCACATGTCCGCAAGGCTCTCCAAGGTTCCCCCCTCCCCCCTCTCTACCCCATTGAGTAGTTGGCCAGCTTAGCCATTTGTCCCTCACTCAGACATTCTTTTCTACTCTCAGACTTGCTCCCTCCCCTCTCCAGATTGTTTCCTGATTGACCATCCATGTAACCTGCACTTTAGAGAGAGAGTAGTAATAAGAGACACGAAATCGAGTTAGATGTGCGCGTAGACTTGCCTATTACGCGTGAGGTCTCCGTTTCACTATGTATACGCTACGAGTTGCGTTTCACTTCATATTTCGCGGTTTTGGGCTGTTTTCGACGAAAAAATGAGGATGATGAGCCGCTTATTTAGTCCCATGCCTCCTATCACGCTCCATCCTTCTTCGTCAGTTTTGCGATGGCACTGATGCGCTCACTTTCTTTTCTCTCTGTCTCTATTTCCCTTTCACTCCACAGAAAGCTTATCCACCAGCTTGGGGGTAAATTTCAATAGCCTCCCAGATTGGATGGCAACCAATAGGGGGATTAAGCTCACAGGCTGAAGAAGTCGGATAGTGGATAGTATTTTTTTCTTTCTCGAATAGAAATCAGGAGAGCTTGAAATATTAAAGCGCCGACGCAGAAAGTTCGTGGGATTCGAGAATCTCCTATCTCATCAAAATCTATGCCCGACTTTCTCCCTCCCTCTCTGTCTCTTCATTTGTCTGTTCCTCCCTCGCTTCCTCCTCTCCCTTCTTACTCTTTCCTTTTCGAGAGTCTCCCTAAATAACGGATAGAGTGAGAGGAGGCGCGAGGGTCCGCATCGAAAAGGGACAGAGATACACACTCACTCTCGTTTTGCATAGCCCATCTTTCGCTCCCCTCTTGAGGATCCCCCATTGATCTACGCTTGTTTTTCGGCGAGAATCGCGCGAGAACCGCCGTTTAGGATCGTAGATTCTCATTTCGTGGCACTCTATAGTTTCGCTGACTGGCGAGAGATAAGGCGAAATGCGGAGATGGTAACATTGCTCAAAGAGCCGGATGTTTTCGGCGAACGAACGGCTAGGTAATCAGGATGAAGCGGCTCCGTCGATTGTTTAGAACAACCAGCCGCAGCAATTTGATTCGGCCCTCTCTTCGTTTGTGTGGGTATTTCAGCTCTCGGAATAGAGCTGCAATACGACGAAATAGTAGAGCCAAAGGCATTTGCATATGAGATCTTTAGCAATAGTTGCCTCGTCTCAAGGCTCAATTATGCTTCTCGTTTAGTCTGCCTCGTAACATCATTTGTCTGGCTAATATTCCTGCCCCCTTCCCTCCTCCTTCAACCCAATGTTCCGTGCAAAGCAGCAGTAATAATAATGAGAAAACGCGGACGACCACTCTCGCTCAGTTTTCTCCTTGCTCCTTCAAGTTTTCAAGCCTTGCTTCCCTTGAATTTCAGCGAATTCTGTCGCGATTTCATTATCTGTTAGCAGGTTGACCTTTGATCTCTAGCTCCTATGGTGACCTCGGGAGTGTTTCATTCGCAATCAGCATTCTGATCTTTGATCTCTTCTTCTTTGGTGTCCTCGAGAGTTTCATTCGCGATTCGATCCCTATTCACCCTCCCGATCGTTGATCTTTGATCTCTAGTCGATGGTGGAGACGCCGTACTCCCCCCTTCGTCGCTCGGACATCTTCGACAAGGTTATATTCTTCGACGCGTCGGCTGCAGATGCTGCAGGCACGACACCCTCAACATCGACGACGTCCGTGGGCAGTGGAAGGCGATATGGAGATGAGAGGTCCCTCGCAACATTCTAGAATCTGGATTTTAAAAAGTGAAATTGCTGTGGGAAAGCGTTCAAAATGTTCAGTTATCCGCATGGTTATGATTATAAAAAGTGCACAAAGTGCGAAGTTTTCCGCATAAATTTGATAGGAAAAAGTTGAAATTCGCTTCAAGAAAGAGTCTAAAATGCGCAGTTACCCGAGATTGGATGGCCCCTCGTATGCTTAGGACAACGCCATAAAGGGAATGGTGTCCTTGGGGATATATTGGAAGTGATTAGGGAAATGGGCTAGGTTGAGGGGTGGAAAGGTAATTTATTTTAATTAATCAAAATATTTTAATAAATAAATAAATTGCAGTCACGTGCACAAGCTGACGACGTACGATCGACCGATGAGCAATGGAGTTACGACGACGACGGCGAATGGAGTGAAGGGAGGAGGAGGGCCGACGGGTGAGGAGGGTTAACGGGGTGGAATTGATCCGTGGGAAGGGCGAACAAGTGGGAATGTTGTGGAGTTTCAAATGGAATTGTATTCTTATTGAATTTCAACAAGAGAACACCATTGAGGAAGAAGTTACTGATAATGTTGTTGGTCTACTTTGTGTACTTGCAATTGGTTGTTCGGGGTTGTTGAAAGGTTTGGTGAAAGGCCTTGTGAAACATAGAGTCAACTTATGTTCTGATCAACTTCATTCATTCATTATTTATTCCGTCAGGATAATGCACATGAAAATACGATAGAGTTGACCAGAGACGGATGTCCGTCGACGTTGTCGAATCGGTTCTTGCGGCAGCAAGGGTAGGGGATGTGGGATGGGGGGGGGGGGGGAAGAGATCAAAGATCAAGCCAAGATTTAATTATAGATACGGGGAAAATGAGGAGGGTGGGGACGAAATAAATGAGCGGAAGGACTCACTTCTAGAGAATACCGTCGTGGATGGCAATGCGTTCCAGAGACTAATAGTTCTAGATGCTACTGTAGTCTGGGACTTGGGAGGTAAGAATGGCAATGAAATTCGAAGGTTGTGTGAATTACGAATGTGTGAACTTAGTGTGCTCGACATTGTTTGAGTAGGTTGTTAGATGATATAGTTACTTGGTGGAACATGGGATCGCCTGGTTTTCTGGCAGATTAAAAATGAGTTGGTTTCAGGCGGGTACATCGAATCGTCGCACAAGCGGCCGCTGTTCACGAGGAATGTCGATGAATTGAGGGGTGAGTGGACGAACTATTTTATGTATGGTTGTTCGCTGATGCCGAATCAGACTATTAGTCCATTCTTTGATAAGATAAGCCTGTGAAGCAGACACTTGTTGTATTTTTTGCAGACACAAGTTGTATTTTCATCCTAACCATAGCTTTCTACTGATCATTAGTGTGGCGGCAGATCGGCCGAAGTAGATGATGCGAAACTAAAACCGACTAGGTCATTAAAATAGATAATGGTTCAGGCGAATTGATCTCGTGCCGGATCGTAAAGGGCCCGAAGGGACTCGGATTCACGCTGATTGGAAATGACGCGAGTAGTAGAGGAGATGAGTTCATTCAGGTGAGAGATAATGGTATCAATAGGGGAATGCGATTGTGAAATTTTTAAATTTGCTTTGAATTGTAATCGCCAAGACTATTGCGTTTCACTAGCATTCACGTACGCGCTATGAAACACTAGTGAACTGGCTCGATTCTTAGTTCAAAGCAAGTAGTAGAGGTGATGAGTTCATACAGGCGAGGACGGAGATCAATGGGGAAATTTTCAGAAGAAATGCTTTCAAAATTGTCTTCGCACAATCCCTACTGCTCTTGTGAGTTGCGTGAAACGCGGAGCGAGCTAGTCTGATTAGTTTTTTTAGTTCGTCTGATTGGTACTCATTGATGACCTGAAAATGTTGCAAAGAGATACTCACAGTAAAACTTCAAACAATCGTGTTCGATTCTCAGGTGAAATCGATCCTTCCTCACGGCGCCGCAGCAGCTGACGGTGTGCTGCAGCCGGGAGACGTCCTAGTATCCGTCAACGGAAACGAACTCCTGGGCGCCAGTCAGGTACGGTAGCAGTGACCTTTGATCTTTGTGAGAGGTCTGATAGTAACGAACATAAAGGCTTGATCTTTGATCTTTGATCTTACCTGGAATTGATCTTTGATCTCTGCAGACGGAGGCGTGTCACATCTTCGTCGATTGCCCAGTGGGCGATCCGGTGGACATCATCATCTGCAGGGGATACCCGTTGATGCTCGATCCGTCGAATAGGGTGAGTGGGGAGGGGAGAATAGACCTGGTTGGGTTGCGTTTCACTTGTTTATCTTATGTTCGTGATACTGGCTGACTTTAGTCCTGGCAATGGTACTGTGTGAAAAAATATAAGCAGCTACTTTACGGCTACATAGCCGCCTTATGTTCGCATGAAACTGCTGATTCCAATATTTGAGAGTTTTCTAGATTAAACAAAAATGAAACAAATTGCAGATAATCACGGAGAACGTGTACACGTCGAATGGAGCGGCGACGAGAGGAGGAGAATTGGTGAGTGAATTGAGATGCTCAAGTGGTTTATTCATGTACCACTGTTGAGCTAAATTACCAAATTTCATGCGTGAAACTCTCTTTAGTGAATAGTTAATAGGTATCCATTCTTCCGCCCCGACCCCTTTGATTCGCCCGAGATCACGGTGGATCACTGCTGAGTAGGTAGACTAATGAGGACGAAGTGGTGAACGAGTGTTTCACTGTCTAGATAACTGCTTCTGAGCGCGGTGAGCGCAATCATCCGATACTCAGTTCACAACTAATTTATTCTGAATCTATCCTAAAATTTGCTCCTTCCAGGTCAAAATCGACATTCACAAGGGCAACGACGGATTCGGATTCACCATTGCGGAGAGTGTGAATGTCAGTTCCATTTGTTATTTAAAAATATCATTTTCGAAAATAGAAACGGAGTTCTGAAGAAAAGTCTACGTAATCTGTCACGCTCAGCCATTTCCCCTCTTGTCTGGGGCAAACTTTCCTCCCTCCCATGTCTATCCGAATCTCCTCAATATATCTCCCTCCCTATTCTCGTAGAGATGCAGGAAAGGGAACAGGAAGAGATTGGCTTGCTATAGTCTTCCGCTATTAGCTAGGGCAGGGGGAAGTTGAGGAATAAGGGATAGCAAGGGTGAAGTGCGCCTGGAGAATATTTATCTAATAATTCAAATGCTATTCCAGGGCCAGCGCGTCAAGAACATTCTCTACAAGGAGCAGTGTCCGAACCTGTGCGAAGGTGAGGTTGAGTTTCACGAGTTTGATATCACGTGAGATGTTTGGTTAGGCCAATTCATCGTACGGTCAGTGGCCAGTAAAAACTATAAAAAGGCAATCAGATGTTTCACTGATGCTACATCTAGTCTGACATGGTGCTTCGATGATAAGAAGTGAAAAAATGAGTAAATGATAAACATTAAAGTATATATTTTAAGGCGACGTAATCGTCGAACTGGACGGTCGTGACGTGCGGTCGATCGGTCACAAGCAGCTCGTCGATCTGCTCAGAGACTGCCCCCAGGGATACAGGGGAAGGCTGATCGTGCGGAGGTCCAGTCCCAAGCAGAGGTACGGTAGGAGTACGGTAGGGCAGAAATAGTATCGATCGATTGCAGCATAATACTCATATCTATTGTATTAACATTAGGTTACGTTTCTACATTTTTAGACTGCATGTAAGTGAGTGTAGACAAGTTCTGGGCTGCTGCAGTAGGCCCAGAATACGGTATCATGATGAGTATCGATCGATATTGCAGTCGCTCTCGCACGCCCACTGCGGCGTTCCGGTACGGAGAGGCGCGCGCCACTCCCGCGCCATCGATCGCGCCCCGCAGCAAGACGCCCGCGCCTAATTCGAGGTACGGTAGATCTGAGGATACAGTAATCGGGGTGAATCGAGGAGTGAGTTTATTAAACCGGAGAAAGTGTTTGGACAAACACCCGCGCGGTACGGTAAGGCTTTAGGGGGTTACGGTATGGCGGACGAATCGAGGAGTACGTTTATTAATCAGAGGTGGTATTTGCAGGAACAACTCGGAGGGCATGTACGGTACGGTGAATGGAGGAGCGAATGGAAGCATGTACCAGCGACAGAGCAGCACGCTGAATAGGGTAAGGGGAATATTTCAAAAAGTATGAATAGTGATCCCCGAAGTGCTTGTTGATATGGAATGAGGGAAACGTCAATCTAAAAAGTGATCAATACCAAAATAATGAGGGTTCGAATGATGCCTTCTTTTTCTGTTTATTACCTCACAAGCACAGATGGGACTGATTTGTCAGGAACTGTTTTGCTCATATGATATCTCTGAAACGTGGATGGACTAGGTGGCCTACTGGGAACAACATTCTCAACAATATGATTATTGCAGCGCCGCCCGAACGGTGACCTTCCGCCGTCTGCTGCAGCAGCTGCAGCAGGCGGATCTACAAGGATGAGGCCGTCATCGACGACACTCGGATTCGCAACGACGCCCACTTACATGCCCCTGAGCGCCTTCCAGGTTGGCCTAACCTTTCTAGTCCTTGCTTAACAATTCCTACCCATTCGAGTACTTCAGCTAATGACAATCAAGCTTGTTATAAATCATGAGCAAGTATGTAGAAGTAATTGGTAGTGTTGAATGGAAGAGGTTACAATAGTATATTAATTAGCTTACAAGTGAACACACATAAATTTACAGTAATTATCTAATTGATCAGTGGCTCTCCTAAATCGAGTAATCTCTAGTCTGTTTGATCTGCGAGGGCGCCTCGAACCGCACTAGAGATTAGTAGATATTGTGAATGGGATTACGGTATCAATCGGACATTTCCCAAAAATGAAAGTGAGACAAATATCCCGCTTTACTTATTATACATTATCCTATCAATCTGAGTATCGATCCATTGCAGCGATCCGATCTGATCACGGTGAATCTCATTCGCAAGCCGCAAGGATTCGGATTCCGTCTGCTCGGAGGATTGGAGGTGAGTGGGGAAAAGGGAAGATTGAAGAAAAATGGGATGGGCAAATCGGTGATCTTAGGTTTCATGAGGTTGATATGAAAGGTAGAGATCGATTCCGAAGATTTATCGTGAGGAACTGACTGCACAAAACTAGTGAATTCGTGATGCATTGGGGCTATGAATGCAGAGACGAAAGGATTTTACAATCTGTTGCCGCTTCTACATCCAAAATTAGGAATAAAAGTTTGTTGAATTACTGCGATAGGGAAATGAAAATAAACAAGGATACAGAGAATATTTTTTAAAGGGGCTGGGTGAGCTGAGGTTACTTGAGATTGATATAAAAGGTGGCAATCTGTTCCGTTGATCAACATAAGGAGCATTTGTTGCACAAAACTAGTGAATTCGTGATGCATTGCAAATATGATTAAAGAGGTGGAAGAGTGCTTCAATCAAGGAGCCTTTTGCATCTCAAATTAGGAACAACAATTTGTAGAATTACTGCAATCGGGAAAAGGGTTAGTGAATTCGTGATGCCATACCGCATGCATCCCGCATATTAAGAATAAATGCACTCGAAACTAGATAAAAATAGTAGCAAGAGTACATCAATAACCCCAAATTGCAGACGGACACTCCTCTCACCGTCGGGCAGATTGTGGCCGGCGGAGCGGCGGCTGACGATGGACGACTGAAGGAGGGAGATGAGATCGTCGAGATCGATGGAAGAAGGGTTGAGGTACGGTATAGAAGGGATACGGTAGGGACATCATTGGAGCAATAGATGATCAAATCGGTCATACCATGAGATGAAAACATTCCTAGACCTGATTTTGACAGAAGGCATCCTTAGGCACAGCAAGTCAGACGGGGGAATGTTCATTTGCGTGGCGGAGACGTTTTTCGCAATATCACTGTTGCGACTTTTGAGAGACCGAGTCGGCCGGTGGAAAATGTCTTGAATTTCCCATCATTATCCTCCATTTCCCTTATTCGAATGATGAAACATATTGCGAAATCTATTTCTGATGTTGCACAAATTTCGCACATCAAGGAATGACTTCTATACTGTGTGAAACATAGAAGAATTTAGTTGCATTTTGCCCAAAAAAACGACTGTTTCCCGCTCTCTACGGTTACTAACTTACTTTAGAGTTAAGATATCAAGATTAAATTATTCAAGATGCTCAAATTGCCCTGAAATGACTGTGTGCGAAAAATGACTGTTTTCAGTGCTCTACAGGAAATAACTCATGATAGAGCAGAGATATCAAGCTCACATTTTTAGAGGTAGTGTAGGAACCCTTTCCTGACAGCCCGGCCACGCAAGAACTTCAAATTTCGATTTCATTCGGTAGCTACATTAGTTAATGATGCTCAAACTGCTCGAAAATGACGAAAAACGACTGTTTTCAATGCTCTATGAGAAATATCTCATGAGAAAGAGCAGAGATATCAAGCTCAAATTTTTAGAGGTAGTGTAGGAACCCTTTCCTGACAGCCCGGCCACGCAAGAACTTCAAATTTCGATTTCATTCGGTAGCTGCGACTGAAAATGCACGAAAAATCCTTTAAAAACTCTCATTTCTCACCGCGCATCCCTCTCGCTCAGCGAGGAATGACTCGGCAGAGCGCCGCCACGCAAATGAGCTTTTTTCCCCCGCCTGACTTGCTGTGTTAGGCGAAAATCAGGTCGCCGGCGACGTGGGCGCCTATGAATGAAAACTAGGTGAATTGCGGTTGCTATGGGTGGTTATATTTGAACGAGGAAGGATGGATACGATGTAGATTGAGCTCGAGCGGGAATACAAAAATAATATATAATGGGAAGACCACAGATGCAATCTGGTAACTTCTCTGTTTTTTTTGGCCAGTCACTCTAAATGCGGAGGGGATCGAAAGTATAATGATTAACGATGCTCTGATAGGAAAGAAAGCAGAGAACAGGTGCACCCCCCCTTCCAGGGCGCCACTCACACGGAAGCAGTGTCCCTGCTGGAGCAAGCGGCCCATGTGAAGCACGTGAAATTGGTGATCAGAAGAAGACCGGAGGAGATGAGCAATGGAAGGAAAATGAGTGGAGGTTTGTTTTGTGTGTCGCCTATTAGATGTAACGATTTTAAACGCTCATATTTACATAGTTAAGGATTTTGCCTTCAATTTACAAAATATCTAAGATGAGTGGAGGTGGGGAGGTTAATGTTTCACTGGATGATAATGTATATGAGAGGACGAGTGTGGCTGATCTCGATCTTGATCGTTTGTTTGTGAAAAAATGAGCGTTCAACTGTGGTTTAAATTGGAGATTAGAATTTTGAAGTTTCGTTGATGTGCTATAGCGATCGGACACCGGTTAGAGTTGATGGATCCGACTTTGGGATTTGAACCAAACGAAAATTATCCTGTCTTTTCCAGCCGATCAGACGTCTCCCTCTGCCTATCTCTCTCGCTCGCTCAATCTGGGAATGGGGGGAGGCACGAATATGGGCAGACCCGCGGTGCTGGGTGAGTTATTTTTTCGTGTTTGTTTCGAATTAGAGAGATTAGATGAAATTGGATGAGAAAAAGTGAAGCACCTGCGGCATCGAGGCTTCGGAGTTTGTTGATATAGATGGCGAGCACCTAAAAGTATTAGATTCGTTATGGTCGTTGAATAACAAATTTATATTTTGAGTGTATTTTTTGCTTGATAGATTTCAAACAGATGAATCGTGTGCGGGAATAAACAAGCGCAAATTAGAGTGAAAATCGAAAAGTGAAGCGCCTGTGGCATTGAGGCTACATAGATTGTTGATGCATTGGATCAATTCTATAAAATATTAACTGTCTGATTTATTAGTGAACAAATACTACAGAATAGTGTTCGGATGGATAGTTTAGGTTGTATAATTGAAAATTTTCTAAAGGCATCAACGAGCGCGACCTCATCTTGCATCGCGGCGAGGGCGAGGGATTCGGATTCATTATCATGTCATCGGCCAATAGAGATGGAGCGTATATTGGTCAGTTTGCGATTGAGATGGATACCCGAAAATGTGTACTTGAATGAACATGGTGAATCAGCGTTGCGGAAAGTAGGGATACGCTGTAAGTTTTGAAGCTTTTGCTTATTTTCTTCCGGCTTTTCCAAAAAAAAAACTTGGACAATCAGTGCTTCAATAAGGTCCTAACAGGCGGAACAGGTGTAAAGGCGGAAGCAATGGCAGCAGCGATAATATCTCACCGAAAAATGGGAGAATTAAATAAAACCGTCCACTACGCCTCTAAATATACTATACCTCCCAATTGCAGGCCAGATCATCGCGGGTTCCCCTGCCGCGCACTGCCCGCAACTGCAAGTGGGCGATCGAGTGGTCGCTGTGAATGGGGCAGAGATTGCGGATATGACACATGGAGAGATCGTCGGATTGATCAAGGTAAGGGGGCGGGGAAGTGGAGTGGAGCAGTAATGATAGAGAGTAAATTAGAGAGGGAAAATTGACGAGCGGAGGCTGGAGGTCTTAGGTGGTTCAGTGCTTCGCGAGTAAGCATAAAGGTGAGTGGGGAAGAGGGGTGGAATAATATATTATTCCTGATATATATTGATATAGACTCTAGTCGGGGAGCGAATGATCTGATGAAAGAATGTGCCAAAAAATTAGAGACGAGGATTGAGGTAGCAGGTGGAACAGTGTTTCGAAAGGAGGTCATAGTGTACTCGTTGAAGACGGGAGTAATAGTCTCAAGGCAGGTCTTGTTAAAATCAAATAATAGACAACTGCTATTAAAAAGGTGTTGCACCGGGGAAATCAGTGATATGGGATGGGGTGATAGGGTCATGGTAGTAGAAGACAGCGATCATTCTTGCGTTTCGCTGGCAAAAAAACAATTCCAATATTTTCTCGCTACCAAAAGACTATGATGATACAATCCATGCAACAATGTCTGTCCTTTCAGGCATCCGGCACTTCCGTCCGTCTGACGATCGCCGATCCGGCCGAGCCGGCGTCGAACTACGTGCAGCACGCGACTGCTGCTGCTGCTGCTGCAGGCACGCCCATGATGGCCCACAGCGATTACCAGGTGGGGTGGAGGGGATGGAAGGGGGGGGTGAGGAGACATGGAGATGTGATCTTGCAATGTTGAGGTTTCGCAAGTAGTTGAATGGATGAGAGAACAGGGCAGTGATAATATTAGCGACACATACTGATAGAAAATTATCGACAATTCTTGAGTTGTTTTTTTTCAACTCAGTATAAACTTGATAGTGAACAGAATCAGTTGTTAGGTTTCAAGTAAAAGTAGCGCAACGCGAATGCGTCGGGTAGCACTCAATCAACCTTTTCCCTTTCCAGTCATACTCGAACAACAACGGAACGCTGAAGACGCCGAATGGACACGGTGGATCGAATGGATTCGTGGGAGGAGGAGTGACGCCCGTCTCCCATCACGGAGGATCAGCCTATGATTCCATGGATGGAAGGGCGTCCATTGTGACAGTGGAACTGAGTAGAGGTGAGGAAGGGGGGGGGTGAGTGGGATTGAAGGAGAGAATAATGTGCTGCTTCTCTCGTTTTTCAAGAGATAAAGCAAAATGCTACGAACATTGCTGGAATGGGACAAGGTGAAGTGAGGCACCGTGAAGGATATTAGAGGATGAGCGTGAAACACGCTCGTTGAAATCGTGGCTTCTCCTTCCAAAAACAAATTTTGAGGAAAAAGGGACAATGCATTTTCAAGTTTCGCGGGGATCTTTAAAGTGAATGCGATTATGGATTTTTAAACAATGGTCTTATTGAAAATAATTGCAGGCACGAAAGGCTTCGGGTTCTCGATCCGAGGCGGCACGGAATTCGACAACATGCCGCTGTTTGTGCTGAGAATCGCTGAGGATGGACCCGCGGCGAGGTGAGATGATCGATGATCGGTGATCTTTGATCTTTGATAGAATGATTTTTAATTGGTGGCAAATTTGTCTTTCAACCCTTGGTGAACTCGTGTTACGCCCAGGGCTAGTAAGTATGAATTGATGCGAGAGCCAATGTTTGTTCTTCGTGTAGGGTGTAAAACATGTATCAACGTCTAGCGGTTTTTCAGTAAGTAGGACCCACATCTTTCTTGAGTTCTTGAAAAAAAAACAATTATTGCCGAACTATTCCCATAGTGATGAACATTGCCAAAGTTTTCTGTAACATTTCGCTAACCCCTTTCTCATAGCAGGGAGGGCCGATTGCGAGTGGGCGATCAATTGATGACCATCAACGGAAGAGACACGAAGGGATTGACCCATGAAGAGGCCATCACCCTCATCAAGATGTATCCTACAGTAAGACTCACCGTAAGGAGAGTAGCCATACCGTAATCCCTGTCCCTGATTTCCTACCGTATCCTTTTATCGATCCATATCACTTGTTGCACACTCCGTTCCACTCCCACTCGCTTATCGATTCTTCATCCCCATAATATCTCAGGAGATACCCTCGTTCTATTGCTATTGTGTATTGTATTCTCCAATGCTCAATTGTGTTGCCAGACGCAAATATTATTGATCCGTACCTGTGACAACCCTTTCCACCCTCTCGCCTTTATTCTTACCGTATACTCTTCTGAGAGTAGCCACGTTCCCTGGATCGTTTCCACTGCTAGAATGTAAATATAGCACGATCTTATATCGATTAATAGAAACGTTTTTATTCCACTGACATACGTAAGTTTTATCTGCTAGCCTAGACCACCCGGAGAAAGTTTTACATCAATTGATCTACCGTACTCCTCAATTATCGATCGCTCCCGCTCCTACAATATCACAAGCTATTACGTGTACAAGCCTGACCTACTTCGCTATACTATATTGTAATACTGTATGTCTGCTCATAAAGATTATATCCATTGGTGGATGATGCAATAAGAGAGATACAATTTGAGATACGATTGAGGAATATTCTGCACAGATGTGTTGGCAAGTTCGTAGATGAGAAGTCCGTTGGTGTAAAACTCGGTTTCATTTTTGCAAGAATTTTATTCCATTAGAAACGATTCTGAGGATCGTTAGAGAAAGAGCCCAGTCGACAATGATAGACAGAAAATCAATAAATGTAATTATCGATTTTTCTCGAGTTCATCGAGTGCGCGTTGAATCGTCTCGATGATCTGCTCGTGCAGATCCGGCTGTGATTATTGATTTTTCAAAATAAAAAATCGATAATCCTACCGTATCCTGCTGCGGCTGCTGCGTGGTCGAGCCGTCCGCAGGGACGGGCGGCAGATCTGCAATAAATCGATATATTACTGTAGTTACCGTACACCTTAGAGAGCACTTATCAAGCCAATACTCTTGGAGTACGGTAACTTGCCATCTACAGTATCCCTATCCTCCTTACCGTGTCCCTTCTGGCTGCCCATCATATCGAGTTCCTTGGTGAGGGTGGCCCGCTTGGCCTCGTACAGGGCGAGTTCCGCACGACGAGCGTCTAGAAGGAGACGGAGACGCTCCGTTTCCTGAGATGGAATTGATGATGACATCGTAGATGAGGGAAAATGGGCGTAAGTGTCGCTGCTTCCCACAATTCCGTTCATCCATAGAGTCTTCTTATGAATTGAGCAACAATAGCGCTGTCAGGGTGAAGAATCCGTCTCACTATTCTCGTGACTCTGATAAGTGTTAGAGCACAAGGAATGAAGAAACGGATTCTTCATTCTGACACCCCTAGCTTTGATACACTCCTGATCATCATTGTATATTTGCAGTACATCTTTGAGGATAATTCCTTATTGTACTTTGTGATTATCGGAGACGTCATCTTCATCATACCGTGGTGTCATTCTTCTCCTCGGTTGCTCTCTTCTCCACTCGCAGCTGCATTCGATCGGCCGAATCATGAAGGAGACGAAGGGCCGCCGCAGCGTCCTGATGGGAGAAGGGAGGATTGATCAATTAATGAATCTCTGATTTGAGATGAGATGACGTCATGAAAGCAATCTGCACTGAGGGGAAGGTCAGTTATTGTTCGAGTCAGTTCGTGATCAATCGATGATTGACGATGTCATAGCTATAGGTAGATAGAAGAAAGCTTTTCTGAGTTCAAAAGATGTTCGACTGATTCATCGAAAAGCAATTAGAAATGATCGACAGTGTTAGGAGATCATCCGTCCTCGATCACACCGATCTCATCCTTCTTCTACTTCTCTTTCTCCCTCACCTTGATGCGATCGCGATGCATCTCCTCCAGCGTGACGGCCTCCTGCAATCAGTTGATGATCGATATTCAGAATATGATAGTTCATGATCAGGGATACGGTAGCCCAGAAAAGGTACAGTATCCTTTCCACATTAATTACGCGTTTTGCTGGTCCGTAATTATCTGGCAGTTTTTCGATCGATAATGCGTTAGAACATGATTACGGTAACATAGATAAGGATACATTGTCTGGGCATACGGTAACTCAGATGGGGATACGGTAGCATCCTAGCCTACCGTACCTTGAGGGCGAGCTTCTCGTTCTCGTGGGTGCGCGTGAAGATCTGCATGAGCGCCGAGCGAACGTCCGCAACGGCCGCTGAAGATAATGAAGTCATTTGCTGATAGATGGGAGGTTACGATAGGTTAATGATCGATTGAAGGCGACTGATAACGGGATGGTGAAAAGGCAGTTAGTGATAGATGGAGAGAGAGAGTACGGTAGAGTGGTCATTGATCGATTTCGGATTCGCCAATCAATTGTTCTTCTAGCGGTCAGTGCTTTTTTGTAACATGGTCTTGAATTAAATCCGTCATCGGCCAGATGAAGACGATGCCATCATCTATCCCTCACCGATGAAATCCTTGGCGTTGTCGTGCGCGCACGACGCCAGCATCCCGCCGACCGTCTGAAATGTGGGGATTTGGGGGTAGGGTAAGCATGCTCTATCTTCGCTGGTTCTGTTGAGGCATCGACAGCTTCTTTCTCATGCGATAAGTCTTGCTCGGATTTATCTCTCTGCTCCACTCACAGGCGGTCTATCAAAGGCGGCCATCTGCTTTCCTCCCAGATGCAGATTCGTATTGGCCGCCCTCACTTTCTCCGCGCTCTCAATGCGACGACGCTCCTCGATCAGATTATCGGAACTGAAAATAAAGTCAGTTGATGATAGGTGGGAGTACGGTAGGCCCATTCATTGATCATTCAGATTCGCAGAACTGCAAATAAGTTAGTTTGTGATAGACCAGTAAACTGCATCGGATCGGTGTTATATCCGAAATGAAGAGAAGAATCAGTTGGTGATAGCTGGGTGATAGGATGATGATCTATCGTGATTGGGCCACGGTATTCGGATGCGTTTGAATAGTTCGTTGAACATCGCCAAACAGGATACGGTATGTCAGTTCTCGATCGATCATTCCCTTCCTACCGTAATCTGAGATCGGCCAGTGCCTCGGCTTTCTCCTTGTTCGTCTCCGCCAACAGCGAGAGATCGGCCACGCGCGCCTGAATATAAATCAGTTATCGATCGATTAGTCTACCGTAACCACAAGGTGCCGTTATGGAAATTTTTTATCGATCGATTGAGCGACGACTACCGTAACCATCTACCGTACCTTCAGGCGAGCCTTGAGCACGCGCGTTCGTCCGAGAACACGACGAGCGTCCACTGGAATACGAGCGGAACGGTTTATACATCGGCCAGAAAGATCAAAGATCAAGAATCGGACTGATAAACTAACGCGACACAGCGTCGGCCATTGCACACGAGAGAGCCGACCGTGCGGAGCGAGGGATCGATGGGGTGAATGAGAAGGAGAATGAGAAGTGAGAAAGAAGAAGAAGAAGAAGAATGGAAATTAGATTGGGCACGTGTAAAAATGAGATAAAAAATTTCTCGGTTTTTTTGCAGTTCTTTCAAATAATTGTTCTACCATCCTTTGAGCTGTAGATCATGGTTATCGATTGCACCGTATTCCTTCTCATAAAGAATTTATCGATTGATGCATCAGAGTTTACAACGCAGAGACAAAAAGACAGAGGGGTTCTCAGAAAGAGCTTGGATGATCTTTGATCTTTACTTGTTGTTGTTGGCTTGCGAGTTGAACTCATCAAGACTGGCGGGAGTGAAGGCAAAAGGGAGCAATTTGGCCGTGGTCGAGACTTCGACGGAACCATTCGCGCCGCCCATCACCACCTGAAAGAAAATATTGAAAATAACTAAAGTTGATCGTTCGGGAAAGAATGATGGAATTTCGAACTTTTCATCCAATTTTCTCCTCATTTTAAAGTACCTAATTGATTTTCGAGCCCCGCACCCTTGGCTCCGGCCACTAAACAATATTTCCTTATTCACGAACTAATGAGCGAAGGGATAGTAGGAGAATCCACGGTAGGATTCGGTTGCATTGGATCACGGTACCTCGTAATTTCCGAATTCGACCATGAACTGACGGCAGAGTCCGCACGGCGAAGCGGGCGTGTCGAGGTTGGTCACGATTGTGATTGATCTGAAGAGGAGCTATTTAGCATTCATTTGGAGTGAAAGATGAAGAAATTCATTAGTGGCGAGATCAAATGCGCCAGACCGCTCTTTCTTGATTGCTTTAAATATTTCAGAGATTAATGATCTGACGTGAATGAATAGTCAGGGATACATAAATCGCCGTAACTCATAGCACTGCCCTTCGAAAAGATAATGACGAATAGTTGACCACGTGTTTCCGCCTATTATTTTATTTATCTAGCGTTCGCGAGTGAGATCGTAAAAATGAATGGCGTATTTCCTCCCGCAGAGCACACACCCGGCTACACATGTGACCCTATATCATTTTCTATCTAGAATAGACTTTTCGAGAGAGAGAGAGAGAGAAAAGTGCCTATCGAAAGGGAAACGTTTTCTAATTTCTCTGACTGGCGAGAGATATAGCGGAATGAAGAGACGAGAACATTGCTCGAAATGTTCCTTACTTGAACTTGCGATGGCCGGCCGACACGGCGGAGCAGAGCGCCGATCGCTCAGCGCAGATCGTGCCTGAGGGTGTTTTGTCATTGTTGCTGTTATTGTATTGTCAAAACAACAAAACAATAACAAGTGCTCACCTCCGTACGAGGCGTTCTCGACATTGACGCCGTGCACGATGGAACCGTCCTGCAAGAGATCAAAGATCAGATATCAATCAAAGATCATCTATCTTTATCTATTTCTCAAGTTTCATTTCTCTCTATTTCTCAAGTAAAGATCAGCGCTGAATCATGTCTTTCAAGAACGATTTGTCGTTTTGCCAGCGGGGTAAGTGTGACGAAATAGAGTAAGAAAGGAATTCCCCGGCCAGTAAATTCAGGAAAAAATGTTTACCTCGCACACGAGAATGGCTGAGACGGGGAACTTGGAGTAGGGGCAGTAGGCGTTGGCGAGACCATCGCGAGCCTTGTCGAGAAGCTCTTGCTGGTTCATGTCTGAAAAATTATATTTGTTTGACGCACATCAAACGGTAAGATGGCAATTAAACTTCAATGTTAAGAAAAATTGTGCGTGAGCAGGCAATTGCAGCAATATTGGAGAAGGAAGACACGAGAAGCAGCAATAAGTGTCACAGTGGCAATCGTAAAGTAGCTATGATTCACGCGATCCTAGTTTATGGCGCTACTATCGGGTGCTATTTGTGGCGTGATAAGAGTGACATTTCGGGGAGATTTATGACGTCAGAAGAGAGGTGCTAGGAAGGATCGAAAAGTGTGCCTGAGCTGGAGGGTAGACCGCGCGGTGTGGAGCGAGGAGGAAAGAGTGAGTTCAAGAGATCAGAGGGAGAGCGATTAGCCAGGCGAAAGTGTAAATCGTCTTTGTCAGTTTCCTTGTTCACGCTCTTTGTTCCAACTCTGCGTAGACTGTTCTTTGTTCGGATTTCCATCCTTTGTATCAATCTGGAACGCACCGCAGGCTAGTATAATGTTCTCAGAGTAGTTAAAGAGAATAGGGGATCAGAGATAAATTGCAGAGCAATTCTAAGCGAGGGGCGCGCGTGGGGGAAGACGAGCGAGAATGAGTGAGCAGTTAGCCAATGAGCCGATTCTATGCGTGTAATTTATCTTCTCATCGCGTTTTAGTGGTTGACAAAGATCGACTCTCTCTCGATTTCCCTGCACTCTCGCCTCTCAAATCGAGTCGGGACGAAGAAAAGAAAGAAACGGTCGAGAGAAAGAGAGTCGAACTGCAGTTTTGGTTGAGAACGGAAGGAGAGAGAAAGAGGAGAGGAAGATGCATCAAAAGAGAGAAGGGGAGGAGAAAGAGGGCGAAGGGAGAACAACGTTTCCAGAAATAATCCCGATTGCATGAAGAAATGTTTGTACACTTTCTAATCTGAGTTGCGGGGGCGTACTGAATCTCTGATTCAGCAGGCACAATACACAACTCGTCTTAGGCGTCTCCAGGCAGGTAAGGTGAAATGGTTATATTAAATTATTTGTATCTTTCCAGTGCAACATCAATTTAGAAAATATACTTTCGAAAGTTCTATTCATCAAGCGATTTTACAATCATAAGACCCGAGGTTGGACCCGCCGGTGAGGCCAGCTGTTAGACGGTATACAAGGTCGTATACAAATAGAGATTTGTATCGGCAGAGGACTACGCGCGCTCTAATTGTAATTGTAATTGTAAAAGGTCCACGCGGCTCTACACGATGACATTGTATGTAAATGCCTATGCATATTAGTAGGAAGGGACGATCGAGGTAATATAATAGATCTCTTAATATGTTAATGCATGCCAATATGCTGAGAGTTAATCCACAATCAAAGCGAATCGGCATCCACGCTTGGTGGTGTACATTGGGTACGGGTTCTGTAAGGGCGCCAGAGCTAATGTATATATGACTACCTGTATCAAGGACCTCATCTTGTGTAGCAGGTTTAGTAGTCGTCGAAGAGACAGATTTCGCGCTTGATTGATCTAAATTAACATATTAATCACGTTATTACTGAACTTATATTATATTATTCAGTTACAAATTGCTTACTCCTTTTCTCGTATTTTTTCTTTTCTCCCTCATCTGCTTTAGTAGATGTTGATGGCGCGGAAGAGGCGGATTTTGCGCTCGATGATTCTAAAATAACTCATTAATTGCATTATCTCTAAAATAATAAAATTGTATACGGTAATAATTAGCTTACGCATTTTCTCGATGTTTTTCTTTTCTCTCATTTTTCTCTCTGCTGCAGCCGGTTTAATACACGGTACATAGATACATCGGCCTTTCTTATTCTTGCAATTGACGCACTGGCAAATATCAATATTATCTAGCTTGTTCATAGAAAAATGAGATATAACAAGCTTACCTCTTCACAGTCAGCCAATGTTAAGCAGTTAAAACATTCTATACATCGCTTAGTGATCGAATCTACAAAGAAATTATTGATCATATAAAGTGCAAACTATGATGGTAAAAGTATATCAGTATCTGACCATCTGTCTCCTTCTTGTCATATGTGATCACCAGAGTGGAATCCTTAGCTATGCAAGCCTTACAATAATATTGGCGAATTTGTTTTCCTATAGCACTTGTAATCTGGAAAGTGTAATCTCATTAGAAAACGCATCTGATCGCTGACATTGAACTGGAATAAGCAGTGATCGAAAAGCATGTCAACATCAACATGAGGTGCCCGACGAAGTCGGGCAAAATTTTAATCTAGGTGCCCGAAATGGTGCTCGAAAAGTTGAATTTTCAAGTGTTGGTGGTCTATGTGCCCGAAAACGTGCCCGAAAAAGAGGCTAGGTGCCCGACGGCAAAACCCATTTGACATGATTTTTCGACCACTGGGAATAAGAAATGAAACAAATAATATAAATACCGAGACGCAATCGCCATGGTACCATTCCTCACACTTATCGCATCCAATCATGAATCGATTGCCTTCGGGTTGTCTGAATAGGTACGAAAGTTGATGGAGAATATTTTAATTCACTTGGACCAAAGTGACTTGGTAAACTATTCATTTCAGAATAGCTAACCTGCAGACACAGAATACTTTCTCTTCCTTGCGTGACACTCGTCTCTTCCTCGTTGCCTTTTGCGGCATGATCTGGTCGTCTCCAGATTGTGATTGAGAGGAAGACATCATCTGAGAAGTGATAAAATATAGAACTGAATGAAAACTTCTAAATCGAGAATTGAACAGTCGATAAAGAAATATACAAAACGCGTGGAATTATGTCAGAACGCTTTCAAATTAAAACGGCGAACCGCCAAGGTCAGGTGCACCGGTGAAGCATAATTGACAAATTTGGTAATTTGCAAAGCTACTACATTCATGTGAACTGAAGACGAAAGAATACAGAAATACAACGAAGAAATACACAAGTGACGAAGGAATACAGCTTATCCGAGAGTGTTTCATGGAATACTGAGCATTGCGAACCAACATAAATCAATGGAACAGCCTTGAATTCAATTGAACAACTAGAGAGGTTAAAACCGGAAACTCAAAAACGAGATCCGGGGAAAGGTCGTACGAAAAAGTTTGACACAGCCCAAACTTACCGTAATTTAGAGGTGAGAAGTGAGTTCAAGTGATCAACCGATATCGATCTCTACCGCGAGAGTGTGACTTCCGGTGATCATCTTGATCTACCAGCCTCTCGCCCTCTTCCCTAGTCATTCGATCAGTCGCTTCCAGAAGCATCCTTCGAAGGAAGCTTCTCGGTTAGGCGCTCTTATCGTATGTTTTCGAAAGTATTTATCATCATTTTCTTGTTTGCAAAACGTTTGCCAGCCAATTCATGTTGCTTTTAGTACATTTAGCACTTCTAGGAACGTTTAATAGCCTTGTGCTTGCGTGTCCATCGTAGTCCTGCGTTGTTTTGCTCTCCAAGCATTTGTCAGCCACTTTTCATATGCTTACGTGCGTTAGATCACGGTGCACCCATTGCTATTTCATCGCAGCTCTTCAGTCTATCGCGAGCATGACCCAATTTCTTGTAGTGATTTGAAACTACTACACGCCATCTTTCATCCCACCTGCGCCTCTTTCATCACGTTTACCTCTCCCCATTTAGTCTTGTTTTAGTTTTTTTTGAAGTCTGTTCACTATCCCGTTTATCGTGATCTATTCACCGCGCCTATTTCCATTTCATCCTGATATATTTGATTTATTTACTTATCCAGGATCGCTGCGTCTAGCTCCCGACGCGTCCACCAAAGGCGAGGACGAGCCTCTTCGACGACTCGGACGAGTGATGACTTCCCGCGAATGGCCATCACAAAAAGCTTTGTTTAAACCCGGGGGGGGGGGGGGGGGGGAATAGGGAGAGTGAGAGAGTGCACCTAACGCGTTGGTTTCCAATGCACTTACTGGGATTACGGTAGCGTGTGCTTAGAGCACCCGTAGGTAATGCGTGAAGGCACGCCCCCGTACGTCACTCGTGGCCTCGTGCCCAGGGCGGTCATCATAGGGGTGTATGATGAGGAGATGTCCTGCCCACAACCCCTAGTGGAGCCTCCTCGGCGGGGAAGGTAGAGACCAGGGAAGGGTGGCAGATAAGAGACAAATATCTGTCCGGCTCAGTCCGTGCCCGGAGCCATGGTTCCACGTAATATGGCATGGCTCCAGATCTAGTTGGGCGACCGCGGCTGACAGGGTAGCCTCACCCAACTCGTTCTCGAGTGTCAGCTTGTTGGTTGCACACACTCCTGGGGTCTCTGTAGGCGAGAGTGCAGGCAATTATGGTTTTACAGTGTCTCATGGGCACGCCAGCTGCAGACTGGATCAGATACACGAGTCGGCCCTGCTCCGACACAACTCACTTCGATCGATAAGAGGAAACAGTAGGCATGCGAGGTACTGTAACAATGCGATGGTTGTATTAAATTATGGTTTTACAGTGTCTCATGGGCACGCCAGCTGCAGACTGGATCAGATACACGAGTCGGCCCTGCTCCGACACAACTCACTTCGATCGATAAGAGGAAACAGTAGGCATGCGAGGTACTGTAACAATGCGATGGTTGTATTAAATTATGGTTTTACAGTGTCTCATGGGCACGCCAGCTGCAGACTGGATCAGATACACGAGTCGGCCCTGCTCCGACACAACTCACTTCGATCGATAAGAGGAAACAGTAGGCATGCGAGGTACTGTAACAATGCGATGGTTGTATTAAATTATGGTTTTACAGTGTCTCATGGGCACGCCAGCTGCAGACTGGATCAGATACACGAGTCGGCCCTGCTCCGACACAACTCACTTCGATCGATAAGAGGAAACAGTAGGCATGCGAGGTACTGTAACAATGCGATGGTTGTATTAAATTATGGTTTTACAGTGTCTCATGGGCACGCCAGCTGCAGACTGGATCAGATACACGAGTCGGCCCTGCTCCGACACAACTCACTTCGATCGATAAGAGGAAACAGTAGGCATGCGAGGTACTGTAACAATGCGATGGTTGTATTAAATTATGGTTTTACAGTGTCTCATGGGCACGCCAGCTGCAGACTGGATCAGATACACGAGTCGGCCCTGCTCCGACACAACTCACTTCGATCGATAAGAGGAAACAGTAGGCATGCGAGGTACTGTAACAATGCGATGGTTGTATTAAATTATGGTTTTACAGTGTCTCATGGGCACGCCAGCTGCAGACTGGATCAGATACACGAGTCGGCCCTGCTCCGACACAACTCACTTCGATCGATAAGAGGAAACAGTAGGCATGCGAGGTACTGTAACAATGCGATGGTTGTATTAAATTATGGTTTTACAGTGTCTCATGGGCACGCCAGCTGCAGACTGGATCAGATACACGAGTCGGCCCTGCTCCGACACAACTCACTTCGATCGATAAGAGGAAACAGTAGGCATGCGAGGTACTGTAACAATGCGATGGTTGTATTAAATTATGGTTTTACAGTGTCTCATGGGCACGCCAGCTGCAGACTGGATCAGATACACGAGTCGGCCCTGCTCCGACACAACTCACTTCGATCGATAAGAGGAAACAGTAGGCATGCGAGGTACTGTAACAATGCGATGGTTGTATTAAATTATGGTTTTACAGTGTCTCATGGGCACGCCAGCTGCAGACTGGATCAGATACACGAGTCGGCCCTGCTCCGACACAACTCACTTCGATCGATAAGAGGAAACAGTAGGCATGCGAGGTACTGTAACAATGCGATGGTTGTATTAAATTATGGTTTTACAGTGTCTCATGGGCACGCCAGCTGCAGACTGGATCAGATACACGAGTCGGCCCTGCTCCGACACAACTCACTTCGATCGATAAGAGGAAACAGTAGGCATGCGAGGTACTGTAACAATGCGATGGTTGTATTAAATTATGGTTTTACAGTGTCTCATGGGCACGCCAGCTGCAGACTGGATCAGATACACGAGTCGGCCCTGCTCCGACACAACTCACTTCGATCGATAAGAGGAAACAGTAGGCATGCGAGGTACTGTAACAATGCGATGGTTGTATTAAATTATGGTTTTACAGTGTCTCATGGGCACGCCAGCTGCAGACTGGATCAGATACACGAGTCGGCCCTGCTCCGACACAACTCACTTCGATCGATAAGAGGAAACAGTAGGCATGCGAGGTACTGTAACAATGCGATGGTTGTATTAAATTATGGTTTTACAGTGTCTCATGGGCACGCCAGCTGCAGACTGGATCAGATACACGAGTCGGCCCTGCTCCGACACAACTCACTTCGATCGATAAGAGGAAACAGTAGGCATGCGAGGTACTGTAACAATGCGATGGTTGTATTAAATTATGGTTTTACAGTGTCTCATGGGCACGCCAGCTGCAGACTGGATCAGATACACGAGTCGGCCCTGCTCCGACACAACTCACTTCGATCGATAAGAGGAAACAGTAGGCATGCGAGGTACTGTAACAATGCGATGGTTGTATTAAATTATGGTTTTACAGTGTCTCATGGGCACGCCAGCTGCAGACTGGATCAGATACACGAGTCGGCCCTGCTCCGACACAACTCACTTCGATCGATAAGAGGAAACAGTAGGCATGCGAGGTACTGTAACAATGCGATGGTTGTATTAAATTATGGTTTTACAGTGTCTCATGGGCACGCCAGCTGCAGACTGGATCAGATACACGAGTCGGCCCTGCTCCGACACAACTCACTTCGATCGATGGATAGGAGGACACGGTAGACATGCGAGGTATGTAACAATGCGACGGTTGTTTTGAATTCGGGCTGTATCGAACACATTTGATCATCTAATATCTCGTTAAATAATTAATTAATTAATTCACCTCCCTAATCGATAATTAATTTCAGAAGAGCTGCGGTCTCGATTCTGGAATCTCCATCTCCATCGCTACGAACATCTGCGAGACTATCGTGTGGAAGGTCTTCGCGCTTGCTACAATGAACACTGGCCGTGGAATCGAATTCGAGGGAGCAGTCATTTCCCTCTTCAAACTTCTCTCGCCACCAGATCCGACAAGGTTCGTCACTTTATTCCTTTTGTGTGATGATGTTATCATGTTGGTCACATTTTCCTCCTTAGTTTCATCTGTCATCAATACTTACGTAATTTCTTACAGGTGCGTGCTCTCCGTGAGGCCTTCTACAAACAGAACCTCCCCAACCTCATGAATCAGATGGCAACCTTCCTCGTTTTCGCTTCCAGGTGAGATATTTAGCTTATATTATAATTTTTAGATTAAAATTAATAAATTTGTTTTCTTCAGATCTTCCGTGTCGATCTCCCCATCAAGTGTGCTCGCTACCGTGGCCAATACTCGTCTTACCCCCCATCAAGCTCTTCTACACTTCCAACATTCTCATCATCCTCTAGTCTGCCCTCCTCAATAACCTCCACGTCATCTCTCAGGTTTGTATTTGCTTCGCTAATTTTGTTTGACCGTTCAATCACTCCATCCTTTAATCATTTGTCCCTTACAGATGCCTCGAAGTTCGGTGGCAACACCCAACCTTCTCGGTACTTGGTCTGATGCATCGGGAGCCTACCGCAGCTTCCCCACTGGTAGAATCTGCTACTATCTGTCTCCTCCCGAGACGCTTGGACACGTTCTCGAAGATCCTCTTCACTGCATCATCTACATCGTCTTCATGCTCGGATCGTGCGCCTTCTTCTCCAAGACGTGGATCGATGTGTCTGGCTCATCTGCCAAACACGTTGCCAAGCAACTGAAGGAGCATGTTATGGTCATGAGAGGACATCGTGAGAAGTCGGGCTGAACAGGTACGGTATCCATCTGAGATTATCGATTGATTACTGATTTTTAATTTTTCGTACATTTACTAAATTGCGCATCTTGCAGATACATCCCCACCGCTGCTGCCTTCGGGTGTCTCTGTATCGAAGCCCTCTCCGTTACTGCTGATTTCATGGGTCAGTCCCTTTTTCTGATATTTATTTATTTTTAATTTGTTATTTGTGAGATTAAAGAAGTTTTTAATGGGATGCATTTCAGGAGCTATCGGATCGGGAACTGGTCTTCTGTTGGCTGTGACCATCATCTACCAGTACTTCGAGATCTTCGTGAAGGAGCAGCAAGAGATGGGCCGAGTCTCTGGATTGTTCTTCTAAGCCAACGCCCGATCCCCCTTTGGTCAGTCTACTTTCAAAAACCTTAAAAATATAGGGATTTGACGTTTGGGACCTCTTTAGGGATTTCCGCACCCGCTTCCATTCTTCCCCTCGTTAACTTTATTTGCGGGACTGCTCATTTGTGGATTAGTGGTTGCTAATGCTATCGAAATATCATTCAACTGCACAACATGGTGTGTAGATCACAATACGAAACGATATTGCTATTGCTAGCTCAATATTGTTTCTAAAATAATTAAATCAGCAATCGGGCCTCTAGGAAAAATTGGAAACATCAGCTAGGATCGGAAAATCTTAAAATTTGCGAATTCGCGGTTAGATAACAGAAACAAGCTGAACGTTTTAAAATTTTACGATAGTGGATAGTTTGCTGAACGTTCGAAATCTTCTAAGTACTACTTTCTAATCTAATTTGGCGCCGAAAATTAGCCCAGCTATTTAAATAATTGTTGTTGAATAGATCGTAATGCAAAATTTTGAATACTGAGGTCATGAAAGAGGTCCTCTGCCAATAAATAATATTTGATTTCATTCCTTCAGGTCATCTCTCCTCCCTTCTCGATGTGGCCGACCGTCGCTTCCCGCTTCCCTCCCCTTGTTGGAGACGTCAGAGAGCTGCAGCTCCCACCCCCTTCCCCCGAGAGACCCCTCATCCCGTTGCCCTTCTTTGAGTTTATCCGTCCGTCCCATTTACTGAATTCATGTGTGTATGTGAAATTGGGGGTATTGTATTGATATCTGTGTGTGGGAAGGTGGATCGGTCTGTGAATGTGAAAATTGGGGTACTGAGTTTATCCGTCCGTCCCATTTACTGAATTCATGTGTGTATGTGAAATTGGGGGTATTGTATTGATATCTGTGTGTGGGAAGGTGGATCGGTCTGTGAATGTGAAAATTGGGGTACTGAGTTTATCCGTCCGTCCCATTTACTGAATTCATGTGTGTATGTGAAATTGGGGGTATTGTATTGATATCTGTGTGTGGGAAGGTGGATCGGTCTGTGAATGTGAAAATTGGGGTACTGAGTTTATCCGTCCGTCCCATTTACTGAATTCATGTGTGTATGTGAAATTGGGGGTATTGTATTGATATCTGTGTGTGGGAAGGTGGATCGGTCTGTGAATGTGAAAATTGGGGTACTGAGTTTATCCGTCCGTCCCATTTACTGAATTCATGTGTGTATGTGAAATTGGGGGTATTGTATTGATATCTGTGTGTGGGAAGGTGGATCGGTCTGTGAATGTGAAAATTGGGGTACTGAGTTTATCCGTCCGTCCCATTTACTGAATTCATGTGTGTATGTGAAATTGGGGGTATTGTATTGATATCTGTGTGTGGGAAGGTGGATCGGTCTGTGAATGTGAAAATTGGGGTACTGAGTTTATCCGTCCGTCCCATTTACTGAATTCATGTGTGTATGTGAAATTGGGGGTATTGTATTGATATCTGTGTGTGGGAAGGTGGATCGGTCTGTGAATGTGAAAATTGGGGTACTGAGTTTATCCGTCCGTCCCATTTACTGAATTCATGTGTGTATGTGAAAGCCTTCGGGTGTCTCTGTATCGAAGCCCTCTCCGTTACTGCTGATTTCATGGGTCAGTCCCTTTTTCTGATATTTATTTATTTTTAATTTGTTATTTGTGAGATTAAAGAAGTTTTTAATGGGATGCATTTCAGGAGCTATCGGATCGGGAACTGGTCTTCTGTTGGCTGTGACCATCATCTACCAGTACTTCGAGATCTTCGTGAAGGAGCAGCAAGAGATGGGCCGAGTCTCTGGATTGTTCTTCTAAGCCAACGCCCGATCCCCCTTTGGTCAGTCTACTTTCAAAAACCTTAAAAATATAGGGATTTGACGTTTGGGACCTCTTTAGGGATTTCCGCACCCGCTTCCATTCTTCCCCTCGTTAACTTTATTTGCGGGACTGCTCATTTGTGGATTAGTGGTTGCTAATGCTATCGAAATATCATTCAACTGCACAACATGGTGTGTAGATCACAATACGAAACGATATTGCTATTGCTAGCTCAATATTGTTTCTAAAATAATTAAATCAGCAATCGGGCCTCTAGGAAAAATTGGAAACATCAGCTAGGATCGGAAAATCTTAAAATTTGCGAATTCGCGGTTAGATAACAGAAACAAGCTGAACGTTTTAAAATTTTACGATAGTGGATAGTTTGCTGAACGTTCGAAATCTTCTAAGTACTACTTTCTAATCTAATTTGGCGCCGAAAATTAGCCCAGCTATTTAAATAATTGTTGTTGAATAGATCGTAATGCAAAATTTTGAATACTGAGGTCATGAAAGAGGTCCTCTGCCAATAAATAATATTTGATTTCATTCCTTCAGGTCATCTCTCCTCCCTTCTCGATGTGGCCGACCGTCGCTTCCCGCTTCCCTCCCCTTGTTGGAGACGTCAGAGAGCTGCAGCTCCCACCCCCTTCCCCCGAGAGACCCCTCATCCCGTTGCCCTTCTTTGAGTTTATCCGTCCGTCCCATTTACTGAATTCATGTGTGTATGTGAAATTGGGGGTATTGTATTGATATCTGTGTGTGGGAAGGTGGATCGGTCTGTGAATGTGAAAATTGGGGTACTGAGTTTATCCGTCCGTCCCATTTACTCTATCAATCTTTCCTTGTGGGGTACTGCACTGATCTCTTTGTGTGGAAAATTAACAATCTGCTGTGTGTAAGAATGGGGGAACGGCGTTTATACGCCTCTCCTCCTGTTTATCTATTCGCGTGGGCGAAAATGATGTATCGCTCGATGAGTTGACAAAGATCGACAATTTCTCGATTTCTAGTGCACTCTCACTTCTCAGATAGTCTAGGGGTGAAGAAAGATGGGAGAAACGGCATAGATAAAGAAAGAGTCGAACTGCAGTTGAAAACGGAAGGAGAAAGAAAGAGATGCATCAAAAGAGAGAAGGGGAGGAGAAAGAGGGCAAAGATAAAACGTTTCCAGAAATAATCCCGATTGCATGAAGAAATGCTTGTACACTTTCTAATCTGAGTTGCGGGGGCATATTGGATCTCTGATTTTGCAGGCACAACATCAATTCCTTATCTACGATCAGGACTGTGTTCCTTTCGTAATATTCTCTCGTTGTTTCTAACCGGCGAGAGAGCGTTGTGTAATGAGAGTCAGTTAAATTTGTGCACAGCACTGTCTACGAGGCGACAAATTAAAAAGGAAATAAACACACAGGAATCAAATAGAAACGTTAGATGGTTTTACGAATATCAGTGAAGCGAGTGATCAGGAATATCGGGCTTGAAACTACATATAAAGAGTCCTCTTCAGCCGATGGAGCAATTGCAAGGCGACTATATCGAACACCACGGCTCTTTTTGTGAATCGGATTCAGTGCTGTGCCCTCTTCAATAGCCGCACATTCATCTTGAACTGCCTCTATTCGACTGAACATTCTGAACAGTCGTGTTGTAGCTCCATCGGTGAATGTTGAGCCGGGGTTCAAACGAGATAGGAAAGGGCTGTGTGTGAATGGGGGCTTCGAGCGATTTTCATGATACAAAATATACTCACGAAACGTATGCGCTCATTTTAGGCCCAAGCACATCCTTCTAGCACGACAAGGAGTTGAGATACAGCAGAGCCGGGCATAGAACCGGAAAATGCCTAAAAAAACGGCTATGGGACAAATAAAGCAGGTTCATCGATTTCAGGGTATCATACAACAACGTTTTGGATGATTTAAATTGGGGGTGTGACAACTCGGTAACTCCATTTTCCGCAAACGACATTTCGGCAACTGCATTTCAGCAAACGACATCTCCGCAACTGGGCATAACTCAGTCGGGGGGTAGTACTATGATCATGGGGTGGCATGTTACCCTATCTCATCACTAATTTGATCTTTGATCTTTGGCCAGTCGACGACAATTCGTCAACTGTTCATAATAGGGATGGCAAATCGGCCTCGGAACACGGCGAATTTCCTTGAAATACACGCTAATTCATCGAAACCGGCTTGGCCAGACATTCAAATTGAACCAAGCCGGCTTCGCTGCTTCTCTCCCTTTGCATGCCGACTTAAAGCCGGCTTCAAACAGGCCATGATTCTCACACGTGAACTCACCAACCTTATTTATGGAAATCGCTTCAACTCGCAGGCGATCCGTCACAAAAATGATCGATTTGCATGCGAAACAGGCTTGAGAAGGGGAGAGGCGTCTTGAAGCCGTGTTTCGTTTTGCCATCCCTAGTTCATAACTTTGCACAAATGCATACTGGAGTGCTGCAGTCGGTACCGTTCGACTCCTACTGTCCTCCCCTGCTTATTGCTGAAATGATCATCAATATTTGAGCCTCGACAACATTTCGACAACTTGTTGTATTGTGGCTCCCAATGAACTTTTGCATGCAATTGGGTTATTGTTCTTTTATGAGCAATAGGGAGATGAGGTCAGTAGGAGTAGATCAGTACCTTAATTTCATGATTTTTTTCGAGATTCACGATATAGAAAGTTGCCGAAATGTCATCGGAGGATCAGAGATCAAAGATCAACTCAGAGGTATGGGGAGACCAGTAGGAATCGAATAATTGTGAGCAAAAAGTTGACTGCGAGCCACAATACGGCAAGTTGCCGAAATGTCGTCGGGGGCTCAAATACCAAAGATCAGTTCACTGATGGATAGGGGAGGACAGTAGGTGTCGAACGGTACCGACTGCAGCACTCCAGTATGAATTTGAGCATAGTTATGAACAGTTGCCGAAATGTCATCGACTGTCCAAAGATCAAAGATCAAATTAGCGATGTGATAGGGTAACTGTTAGTGACCACAATGATGTGGACCTAGGACAACCACCGACTGAGTTATTCCCAATTGCCGAGATGTCGTTTGCCCAAATGCATTTGCCGAGTTGTCACACCCCCTTTAAATTGATTAAAAATTGCTGGATGTAGCCGTTTTTGTACACTTTGTCCTGATACATGTGTTATATTCTGATATCGATTTGCACATAGGATACACGGTGTAGCGGGAAAATTCAAAACTTGATCCCATTGTTCACCCCATACTATAGGAGAGAAGAAAGGGAGTAGAATACTGATCACATTGCAAAGATTACCGCACTGTTGCCTCGCAATGCGCTTTCGCCATAGTGAGAGAGCAAGCAAAGAGAGGAGATGCATTTTATTAAAGAAGGCGTCCCACGAATATCTGGTTAACTGAGTTCTCGATGTGAGCTTGCGGGTCGTGGCTACCCGATAACGCTTTCGAAACTCCCATGTTTTCAATTTTCGTTTGAACTGAGATACGAGCAGTTGGCTGCGTGCCAAGTGACCCTGAAAAGCAGGCAACGAGCAAGAGAGCGTGCGGAATGAGGAGAGCGTCCCTCTCATTCCTCACTTTGCATAGTCGCCCTCGCGGTTCGTGGGACGCCTTCTCTTGATTCGTGTAGTGATGAGAACAGCTATCGAGTGAAAAAGCTGCCAGTACAGGTCGGTCGGTGTCGAGGGAATCGGAAACGGTCGGGATACAAGTAGAAGAGATTCAAATAAATGCACGTATTGTGCGTTTGACATGCTCATTGTCAGCAAACAATGTGCTGATTAGCGAGCTATCGATTCCACGGTACGAAGGGAAGGCCCCCTCCGAGAACGTTCTTCAACAGTTACGCGTGCGCTGATTAATATTTTCACGATAAAGAAACGTGACAAAGATACTCAAAAATATATTGAAACGTGGCAATGGCAGGCAAATGCGGCAGACAATAGCCAATATGTTGCTAATTCAATCAACTTTTTTCTCTCTCCCTCCTCGACCCTCTCCTTCTCCCCTCATTCCACTCGTTTTCCTCTACCACGTGCGGTCCTGTCGTCTCTTCTCTTCCTATGGCATCGCAGGTGGGTGATACCAATTTAATCTTTGGACTTTGAACTCTAGAGCGATCTTTCATGGGTCTCCGATTTCAGGCTGGCACAACTTCCATGGGCATTCTTCGCTATATGCTGTCGTGTCCGGTCTGCCTGCAGGCCTTTAATGATACCGGAAGTGAGCCTTCTATCTTATCGACAAGCGACCAGTAAATGAAAAGAGTTCATTCCAACGCTCGATTGCTATGTCGAGTGTTAATCGTGCCCTTCTCAGTTCCGTTGACCTCGGGCCGTGCTCACCTCCTGAAGTGTGCACATTTGATGTGCGGCTCCTGTCTTCGATCGATATTGCCAGGTCCAAAGTGAGTTAGATCAAAGATCAAGGATCACAATCCATTCCTTGCAGCGGAAGCAAGAACTGCCCGGTCTGCCGTGCTGCAGTACTCCCTGGAGATCCGCGAGAGATGAAGGATTACTCGGGTACGTTTGTTTTTTTATTGATTGTGGAATTGACAATACGAGAGTGTGTGCATGATGAATATTTTATAACGCATTCATTTCAGAGCTGGCGGCATGCTTTGAAGCGATCGACGAGGTTCGACCGACGCACAACGATCAATGATCACAGATCAAAGATCACTTTTTATAATATCATAAATTGGGCTCTCTTAAAGAAGGCGTCCCACGAACCGCGCGGGCGATTATGCAAAGTGAGGAATGAGAGGGCGCGCTCTCCTCATTTCGCACGCTCTCCTCATTTCGCACGCTCTCTCGCTCGTTGCCAGGTCACTTGGAACGCAGCCAAATGCTCGTATCTCAATTCAAAACGAAAATTGAAAACATGAGTTTCGAACGAGTTTCGAAAGTGTTATCGGGTAGCCACGACCCACCATCTCACATCGAGAATTTAGTTAGTCAGATGTTCGTGGGACACCCCCTTTACTAGTTTGACTGTACTTATTTGAGCTACATTGCTCTATTAATATGAACCAATTTCTCTCACAGAGCAATTTGAAACGTAAAAAATGACTTGGAGCATTATACAATAGCTATTATGCTGCGTTTGTCTAGAAAATAAATGAAATATTTCAAGGACCGTAAGCAGTTGATAGATCGCATCGCATTGCTCGATAGTCAGCTGGCACTGGTGAGCTCTGATCGTTGATCTTTGATCTTTCTATATACGATTGCAGGCAACTGCAGGCGTCGGCCACGCTGGTGGAATGGGCGCTACACAGGCAGTGAGTTTCCGGACTGACAAACTGAGATGTGTTCTCTGATTTCAGGTCACCGGAACGGGTGCTCCTCCTGCTGGTGGAATGGTCATCTCAGGCGCTACACAGGCAGTGAGTTTCCGGACTGACAGACTGAGATGTGTTCTCTGATTGCAGATCGCCGGTGTTCACGTGCCCGCACCTCCTGGAAATGCCGTAATTCCAGCGTCGCAGATCGTTCGAATGATTCGATTTCACTCGATGAAAAGTGAGCCCTAGGATAGTACAAGCTTTTGCAAACTTTGCACTGCAAAGTCTGTCTGTTCACAACATGTGGAATTAAGAAAAGGATTGCGTAGGGAGTTTTGGATTGACCACTAGCTGCCGATGGATTAATATTTAATTATAGAGATCATGAACGTTGAAGTGGAATTGCTGGGTGGCTCGCTGACGTTCCTCCCTCTTGCAAGAATTCCAGTGAGTTAAACACTGAAATAGCAATACTGATTCTTATTTCTGCCTCCTTCTCGAATTGTCATTATTATTTTTCTTTTTTGCAGAAGGGTCAGATGGTGAAGAACTTGATCAAGGCCAAGTACGCAACTACTCCCAAGTACTTTGACACCAAAGCCAGGGATCAGATCCAGTATCATCTCGGATACAATGTCTCGGAGTAAGTGGCATAACTGACTGATATTGTCGAAAAAAAGCCACTTCAGTGTTGTGAAGAAATGATCTACATTGGCCTCCAGATCAGCACCATTTGCTTGCCCGTGATCCTTGTCGAATAAATAAGATATATATACTTCAACAATGCGAATTATTTTCAAATTGACAATCAAATAACAGAGATTAAAAATGATCACATATCATGTTATCAGAAGTTTTTGGATGAAAAGAGAGCGAGATCAAAGACCGAAAAATCAAAGATCAAATGCTATGGTACCTTTTTTCCCCATCTTATCGAAAGAATATTTTCCATTACTTTCCAGTGCGCTCTCTAATCATCCATCATCCTTTCCACTTGATCCCTCACTTCCCTATCCAATGGACCATTCCTCTCATTCTCCCTCAATGCCCATCCCATTATATCTGATCCCGATTAGTGAGTGGAACGATAGAGTCAGATCGAACTGCGGCCTGGGCTTCTTCCGTCGATTCAACGATATTTGAGAAGGATAGTGCAGCTAAGAATCGCAATTAATTAGACTAAAGAAGATGGGGATCATACCGTAATCGGAACTTATTCGGTTTTTTGCCCAGGCAACAACCGCTCCTAATGTGGAAGAATTGTTCTCGACAGTAGACATTCAGAGAAGCACTAAAATGATGCAAAAACATCTTCTGCATCAGTATTGAGGCGGCAAACATAAAGAAGAGATATTGCAAAAACGGCAAAATGCTTACAACACCCAGGATTCCCAAGCCGTCTCCGATCCA
>LS487412.1:14838-36633 GCA_900490705.1 Pristionchus arcanus
CCCCCCCCCTTCCCCCCCCTCTCTCTCTCCCCTACCTTCTCCATCTCACAATTCTCTCGTGTCACAATCAGGATCACAATGTCCCATTCCCTCCTACCCTCATCTCTCCCCTCCTCTCTCTATCTTAGTTACCCCATATGTAGCTTGCTTTTCTCTGGTCTGCTCAATATGACGTCCTTCATTCCCTTACTGCCCCTTCCTCCCTCCTTCCCCTTCCCTCTCCTCTCTCTCTCTCTCTCTTCTCATCTACCTCCGTCTCTCCTTCTTCGTATCAACGTGATAAGACTCAACTGTCTATCTCACTTGTCTCTTTCCATTTCTTGTATCTCATTCATCTCTAATAATAATTCTTTGTTTAAGTGGGAGGAGTTCCTCTACCAATAGAATATATGCATCCAAAGGAGGAATCACCAGGAGGATGTGGTCCCCTTTCTCCCGTTGCTTCCCCTTCCATTCCTATGCAATTCGGTTAGTCTATCTATTCTCATTCCTCATTCATTTACAACTCATTGTTTTGATCTTGACTTGTGAGTTGTATAATGATCATTGACCATGTATGGGTGTTGATGTGATAGAAGATGGAATGAAACATTTGGTAGTAGAATGGGGAGAGGGAAGGAATGAATGAGAGGGGGGTTGATAATGATTACGAATGAATTGCAGGTCTCAAGTGTCGAGTATGTGGAGATAGTAGAGCAGGAAGACATTATGGAACGATTGCATGCAATGGATGCAAAGGATTCTTTAGAAGGAGGTACGGTTGATGGGAAGGGAGGAGGGACGGGAGGGAGTAGATGGTAGAGAATGGATATGATTCAGTATCTGGGAACAACGAGAGTATACATGCCGATTCGGAGGAAAATGTCAAGTAGTTCAAGGTGAGATTATATTCAATCCATTCATTTTATTGTCTATTTAGAATATCGAAATCGATGCAGAGCATGTCGACTCGTCAAATGTTTCGAAGTTGGAATGGATGCAAGAGGTGAGAATAATTGATTGATTGATTGATTGATTGAAAGAGAGAAGAAAGTTAATCTAATACGAATAGTTCTCACTTATCATTCACTCATTTATTCATCCATTTCGTGTTATCCTTTTTCTTCTTCTTTTTATTTTCTCCTCTTATCAAATCTTTCCTTTGAATTGATCTGATCTCTCCCGATTTTGATCTTGAATCTTCAAAGATTCTTCTTCTGATCTTTTATTCTCTCATCATTTTGCTTCCTCCTTCTTTCTCTGATTATCTGTGTAGATTGAATATCTTCAATTGATATCTCATCTTCCTCCCTTGTTTCTAATCCTTTCCATCTTCCGATCTCTCTTCCACTCTCTTCTCTCTCTTCTCTATCCAGTTCGACTTCTCATCTTCAAAGAATATTTGGAGAGGGTAGATCAGTAGTAGTGTATCACGTGTCAATACTCACTCATCCAATAGATTGAGTAGTGGTCCACGAGGGGACCTCCACTACCCTTGTCCCTCCCTTCCCCCTCTCCCTCTCCCCCTCCCTCTCCCTCTCCCTCTCTACTCCATCCGTGTTCTGTCTGTGCCAATCGGCTTATTTGTAGAGCATACATACACGCATCATACTCAGTGTTGTGAAAGTTGGAGTGATGGTTGAAATAGAGAAGAGAGAGAGAGAGGTAGGGGACGGACTGTCTTGAATGTACCCAAATAAGTCTAGGGTGAAATATAATGAAATGTTGATGATGTTAGGATAAAGAAAAGAGAATCACGTGGAGTAGAGAAGGGAAAATGGAATGAGGAGAGAGGAAACTTGATTGGTACGGAGAGTGAAATAACTTCTCTTTTCATCTCACTTTAATCAATGATTTCACGTGAAATTGAGTAGAAAGAGATCGAGTACGGAAAGAAAAAAGGAAGACAAAATCTTAGGAACAAAATGATCAAAGTGTTACTATTTTGTAGCGGAAGAGGGAAAGGGGAATAGGCAACTTATTGAACAGACGACCAATTCTCTGCTATTTTGTGCTTTCTTCTCGTTTGTGCCCTCATCTTCCCTATTCTCATCATTGTGAACTCTCCTCTTATTCTGTAGATTCTCTTGGTGATTCTTATTCTCTTCTTCTTCCTACTCTCCAATAGAGAGATCACATTGAGAGAGAGAGAATGAAAGTGAGGGAATACACGTAGACACGAGGGAAGGGACGAAGCGACGAGAGTGGAGAGAGAGAGGAAGGGTAGAGGGAGGAGGGAGGAGGGGGGAAGCAGATGGAGAGAGGGGACAACATCTTGAACTTTTGTGTTGAGTACTCGAGAGTGAGGTTATCGTAGTATGCAATACATGTCTAATGTGAGAGAGAGATATATAGTAATGAATCCTTATTGTTTAGCTGTTCAATCTGAACGAGATAAGCACAAGAAGGCTCGTCTATCTGAAGATGGACAAGCTGGTCCTTCCACTTCTTCCCTCTCTCCAACAAATACTTGCACTGCAACTAATAATACAACGAAGCAACACACTCTTGCTGCTGCTCTTGCTCCATTCCAGACAGGAGGTATTGAGAGGGAAGGAGAAGGAAAGAGGGAGAATGATGTGTTAAGGAGTAGTTAATCGTGCATATGCTGAGACTCTATCGGGTGCATCATTGGGAAGACAATTGACAGTGACTGCATCAAGAGTAAGAGAACAATCTCCTCCTACTTCTGCCATGTATGCACCTTCGAGAGGAGGAAATGGAACACAACGAATTACTCCGATTGTTGAATATCTTATGAATCTTGTGAGTTAATGATCACACAAGAGAAGATTAGATGATATATTCTTTCAGGAAACTCAGTGTGATTCAATGGTTGATCCAAATTGCGAATTCGAAGAACAATTTGATAAATTGTGCAGAGTTGATGTGACAATCGAAACTGCATTCAAACAACCCGGAATTGTCGCCAAACGAACTCCCGTTTGTTATTTTGAAGATTAAATCATCTCCAAGTTCATGCACATATTTTGATGGATTGTGAACTAGTGTGGCTGTGGAAATATATTTGTGTGTTTTTGAAATAATAGCGTAATTGGATGTAGAGTAGATGAATAGAGAAGGATTCATCACTCAAACTCATAATACAATAAATTAATGTTCAGCCTCGATGGTTGGCACTGGATCGATTGACAACATTGGAAGATGTTCACATTGCATGGTGCAGATCATTCGTTCTCTGTGTCGATTGGGCTATTCTACTCAAAGATTATACTGTAAGTACAAGTTATTACGTATGGAGGGAGTCACATGGATGAAATGACCAATCACAGACTGACTTTATTAATACCCCTAGGAGTTTTTAGCCAAGTATAAACATGTTTTCTGGTTAGGGAGGCGGGACATGGATAAGAGTACACTAGAATCGTCGTTTGAAGTACAATGAGTACAGTAGCGTACTGCTAGTCAATACGCTTTATGAATAGAGGGAGGAGAGGGAGAGGGAATTGTCTGAAATGGACATTGAATTATTGTATGATCCTTTATAGGAATTATCAACAAGTGATCAATATGTTCTCCTTCGTAATCGAGTTGTCTCTGTTAATTGGCTCGTTCACACCTTCAAGACATTCAAGAGTGGAGCTGATGGAGTAGCACTTGTCAATGGAAGCTTCTATCCAAGGAATAAACAATTACAATCAACTCTTCATCCAGGGTATGACTTGTATTCCAAAGAGAGAGAGAGAGAGAGAGAGAGAGCGAGAGAGAGAGAGATCAAGGGGAGAGAAGAGAGAGGCAGTTAAAACAGTTTGGGTGCTTGGTGGGTGTTATCATGGATTGAACCCATTTTAGTGTGTTGAATGGACGAGATTACTCGTGTAGATGGGAAGGAAATACCATTGAGACAGAAATAAAGAGAGGAAGGAGTTGTAGTCTGTCACATTGTATTCCCATTCCATAGGTTACAATGTTTCGATGGATTCATAATGGGAGAGAGGGGAGGGAAGGGAGGGGAGATGATTGGGTGCTTGTGTCCCACACGATTCATTCTATTTTCGACCTTTAACGTCAGTCTTATCATTCTTTCTATTTCTGTACGAGGGATGCAATCTCACATCAAATCGCTGCACATTTTCATGTCTTTTCTTGGTGGAATATTCGGGTGTAAAGAGGTTGATTCCATGCTTAGTTCCCAATACCCAATTGTAACGATGGATATTCCCTTCTCCTCATTCTCTCTGTATCTAAACCGTCTCTCATTCTATCAATGGGCTATGTATACTTTCTCCCCATTCTAGGTAATCTCTCTCGACCATTTTAGTCGTTTGAACTCAAGTCACGAGGGGGGATTGAACAGGAGAAAGGAGTACGAGATAGGGGAATGATGGAGGGGAGAGGAGGAGGGGGAAGGGACATGGGAAGGAACGATAGAAGGAAGGGTGAAGGTGTGATGAGTGTAGTTAGAAGAATGAGAGATCGACTCATTTAACGGTTATTCATCTCCTCTCATGTGTCTCTTTTCTGCAAGAGAAAAATGAAGAGATGAAGAGATGGAATGGGTTATGTAATTGTTTGATCTGATTGGGAATGAAATAGAACGAAGATGTGTGAATGAGTGCAATGAAGTATGAATAAGGGTGAACAGAGAGAGAGAGAGAGGGGGGGGGGCAAGGGAGGTGCTTCAATCATGCCTTTTTATGAATATTGAATATTAAGTAAGTATATTTAAGATGCAATCACTACTTCCAAAATATCGCTGAACATCTCATGTGCGATCTCGTTTTCCCCATGAGAGAAATGACTATGGATGATGGGGAATTCTGCATTCTCAAGGTATTTAAACATCTGTCTTCCAAGAATTCAATTTGAATAGTATGAAAAGGGATTAGAATCTGATTTGCAGGCTCTCATTTTGTTCACTGTGGACAGAAGGTTAACTGAAGCTGGTCGATTGCATGTTCAGAGAATACGGTAAGAGAGAGAGAGAGAGAGAGGGGAGAGGGATACTGTAGGAGGATAATGGAAGTAGAAAGAGACGGATAATTGATTCAGTGACAAGTATATCGATGCCCTGTATGTCCACGTCAAGTCTCAACATCCTTCAGCGACCGAAATGCAAATTGCACAGAGGATATCCAAACTATTGCTGTTGCTTCCCAGTATTACGGTGAGTGAGGAAGAAGATATTGTAGACAAAGTGAATTTTTGAGAAATTGTTTCCACCGCGAAACTGTACATATTAGTGTTGACGGTTGGAGCAATGGCCTCTCATTTCGAATATTCTTTCGGCCTGTCAATTTACATTAACTGGATTTGTCTAGTCGTTGAAGATCCAAAAAATTTCATGTTAAATATCCAGCTTAGTTGAAAAAACTGAAATATTTCAGTTGTTATCTCAACAAGAAGACGATACGGTTCAATTCCTCGCTCTATTCAATATTGCAAATCTGAATGGACTTCCTTATGAATTGCATTCAAATCAGAAGATGAGCATTCAATCGGATCCTGATCCATCACAGGTTTGTAAAGGGAGAAGAGAAAGAAGGGAGAGAAGGGAAGTAGATAGTCATAATTGGGGTTATTCGAGGATTTGGGTTATCTTCAATTCTATTCCATCGTAGAAGGAACATCTCATCCATTCACGCAAGTGATGGTACAAATATTCATTTATTCATGATTAAATATGTAATATTTCAGTTACAAGTGAACGAGATCTCATCTAATCTCGGCCCATCTTCTACTTCAATTCCAACTTCTTCCGTTCCTTCAACTGTAACCACCACTGCATCTATGCCATTCTGACTAATTTGACTACATAACTCCCTCCCCTCCCCCTTCCTCCTCCCTCCCTCCCTTCCCTTCCCCTTACCTCTTCCCTATTATTCAATCTCATATTTCATTCCACTACCGTTGTTGACTGTTGCCAGAGTTGTATCAGAGTTTATCGTTCCGTTATAGTACTTATAAGTATTGAGACGGTTTATATTGTATCGTATATGTTTGCAGTATTGACTAGTGTGTACATAATGCGATAGACTGTACATTGATTATCTCTTGGAATTCTTCCCCTTCACATCTCTTCCCTTTTCCATCGGCAGGATATATTCATTATTGTGATACAAACCATCGATTGATCAACCGACCGTGATTCGATACGGAAATTATTATTCCATCCTCCACTCTTGCTCATTCATACACTCATTCTAGTCCTATTCCCCTTCTGAGATTACCGTATCCCTTATGATCCCGTCGAGACCCCATACGATTTGCACAATCAGGCACAGATCTCGAGAATTCCATTGTAATAAAGATGCAAGGTTGAACTGTTGATTGTTATCATGTCATACACGATAAGATGGGGTCGAGAATTAGTTTATTACGACTGGATAAGGGAAAGGAGATGGTTACACATGATCTACCTTAGGAAGAGGAGTATAAGAGGGATCGGAAGGTGCAGCAGAGAATGGATATCTCCATGAGAGAATACCAGAATTACGACGAGAAATAGGACGAGATTGAGAAAGTGGACCAAGAAAATCACGAGAATTAAATGACCATCCAGAGAAATTGGAAGGTTTTCGAGATGGAGCTCCCGATTTTAATTGTTCTGAATTAATAGAAGTTGAGAAGAATAAATGAAGAATCTAACCAATTTCCTCTTTGATTTCATGTCGATATTCATGTTTTTGATCTGATTCATCGAGTCTCGACTTGAGAATATGAGCAACAACTCCCGCTGCGAAGCCATCACCCAACACATTCACTGACGTCCGAATTCGATCACTCAAAAGATCAAAGATCAAATGGAGAAAGAAAGGAAACATACAGTAGCCAATCGACTGTGATTATAAGAGATACATCTTTAGCAGGTAATCCGACAGTACTGAGAATGAGAAGAATAGAGACGAGTCCAGCAGGGACTGATCCCAATCCAATTGATGCTACTGTTGCTGTCACACTGGAAAGAGAGAGAGAGAGAGAGAGAGAGAGAGAGAGAGAGAGAGAGAGAGAGAGAGAGAGAGAGAGAGAGAGAGAGAGAGAGAGAGAGAGAGAGAGAGAGAGAGAGAGAGAGAGAGAGAGAGAGAGAGAGAGAGAGAGAGAGAGAGAGAGAGAGAGAGAGAGAGAGAGAGAGAGAGAGAGAGAGAGAGAGAGAGAGAGAGAGAGAGAGAGAGAGAGAGAGAGAGAGAGAGAGAGAGAGAGAGAGAGAGAGAGAGAGAGAGAGAGAGAGAGAGAGAGAGAGAGAGAGAGAGAGAGAGAGAGAGAGAGAGAGAGAGAGAGAGAGAGAGAGAGAGAGAGAGAGAGAGAGAGAGAGAGAGAGAGAGAGAGAGAGAGAGAGAGAGAGAGAGAGAGAGAGAGAGAGAGAGAGAGAGAGAGAGAGAGAGAGAGAGAGAGAGAGAGAGAGAGAGAGAGAGAGAGAGAGGAGGGAAGGGGGAGGGGGGAGACCTACCTCACTGTTATCACTTCAACGAAACTAAGTTCAACATTATTGAGTTGGGCGATGAAAATGACAGCGACGGCTTCGTAGAGAGCATTTCCATCCTGAGAAAGAGTACTATTCGAATGATATCTTCTATTACGTTTTCATCAAATGAAAAATATGCCATATGTTCCGCAGTAATCTGTTTTGTAAAAGTGTCTGAAATTAAATGTATCGAACGATTGGGAACCATTCCTTTTTTGACTAATGTGATCTTAATCAGTTTCATAAGAATATCAGACATTTTAAACATAAATAATCATACCATATTGATTGTGCTTCCAAGAGGGAGTACAAAACGAGCGATTCTCCTATCAATTCCACAATTCTCTTCGAGACATTGCATTGAAGTGGGAAGAGCAGCTCCTCTCAAATGAGTTCATCCTCCTCTCTTCCTCCTCCTCTCTCTCTTTTCTTACCCTGATGCCGTTCCGAATGCAGTGACTAAAGCCTGCAGCATTCCCTTTACAATCACAAGAGGATTCTTTCGAGTACACAAGAAATAAAGAAGAGGAGTGACGATGATTGCATGAATGAGGAATCCAAGAGTAATTGTGACCACGTAGAGGAAGAGCATCTGAAGAGAGAGAGAGAGGAGAGGGTGGGAGAGGAGAGGGGAGGGGAGGGGAGGGGACCTACCTGTGCTGTGTCTCCCAAATCATCCAATTCAAGAAGATTACCCGATATGAGACAGAATATTCCGAGAGGAGCGAACCACATGAGTGCTTCAACCCATCTGAAGGAGGAGAAGGAAGGGGAAAGATGAGGGAGTGAGGGATTGGGATACCTCATGATAACTGCATCGAGAATAACGAAGAAATCAACAACAATCCTTGCTTTCTCTCCGAGATGGGAGATTACAATACCAAATCCAGTACAGAACACGATAATACCTAATGAAGGAGGGAAATATAAGAACTTTCTCTCGGTTATAATACTCACCAAGAATATTTGTTCCCTTTGCAGGTGAGATTCTCTTCTTCAAATTATTCGTTCCATTTCTAGCCATAGAAGGAGGTTTCTTAGTCACATATTCAGTTTGAACACGTTCAAAAGTTGCCTGGATTATATTCTCAGGGAACATATTCCTGCAATATTCAATCATTCTCCGTAATATTCAGTGATGGAGACTACCTCACTAAATCAAGGAAAGTGTCTAATGGAGAGACATCTGTATCTGTTGCTTCCATTGCTAATATTCCCTCTTTGACAGAAGGATCGCCCGGATGAATTGTCATCACAAGGGCAATTCCCAACTGGAACAAATCTATCTTTTCTCTACTCTTTAGTATCTCCTTACCATAGTGGCTAATACAGTAGTAGTGAGATAATAGAGTACAGTAGCCAATCCCATTTGACCCGCCTCTCGAGCATCCATTTGAGCAAGGGCTGAATATATTAATCAATGGAAATAACAATAGAATACGAACCGGAAATGAGTGAAGAGAAGATCAAAGGAAGTATCATCATTTTCAATACCTGAATAATCATTTGAAATCTTCGTAGAGAAGTTTAAATGGCACCTGCATGAATATTTCTCCAGGGAAATTGATGAGATTTAATGTATCTTGAGAAAGATTTAGAGGTCGAAGGAAGAATCCAAAGAGAAGACCAAAGAAGACAGAGAGAAGAGTAAGAAGAAGAAGAACATTGTGAGAGAAGAAATCATGAGCTTTGTCGTATGCATTCTTCACTCTCAAAATTAAATTGTTAAAACATAGTTTTACAGCGCCCACGAAATTGTTTACACCAAAATGAATCCTACACTCTTTCGTTCTTTTTATCTTTACAGAATGATAAACGGAGTGAAGGTAATAACTAATAAAAATGTAACCTGTCGATAGGTCGAAGACGATTCAATCGAATTGCCATAGGGAAATGAAGAGAAGGAAAAATAAAGAGAGACTATGATTAGTACCTTCCCTTCTTGACTCTGCCCAAACAATTGAATGGACACTGATAGGAAGAGTGAATTCTCTTTCCTCTGACGCACTTCCCGATTAGTCCCATTTGCATTGGATACCTGTCTTTCTCTCGTCATTCAATAGAGAGAAAGACATCATTCCCTTCTCTTCCTCTTCATCCATCTCATTCACATTCCATCATTTCTTTTGTTATCTCAACAGTGATTAATGGAAGAGTACGAGTATTTATCTTGGTTGAACAGCATGAAAATCACGAGTCGATTGAGTGTAAGAGAGATAAACCCGTCAATAGGAGTCATTCGGTTATAGGAAGAACAATTCAACCCGATCTATTACATTCTTCCTTCACTCACACAATTTGAATGAGAACGTGAATCCCGTATAGAATAGAGAGATCTGATTGAGAATAGGAGAGAGGGATACGATATAATAGAACAGATCTAATGGATACTATGAAGATACCCGAATGAGGCTAATAATGCTAGAAACAATGAAGGGAAAGGAAGATCAAAGTATGAGAAGAATAGGGAATATCAAAGAGAATATCAAGATGCGATGACTGAATTGACGAGTAGATCAGCTTGATTTCCACATTCACAGAGTACATAATGTTGAAGGAGAAGACGATATTTCTCAGAGAAGAGAAGATATATGCAGATATTGCATGAAGCATTGATGATCACCTCAATAGATAAGGATATTATATCTATCTTAATTATCAAAGATCTGACGTTTCCATTCTAGAAATAGATATCCCATATATGTAGAGTGTTCCTTCGTTCCTTCAATATTTTCACTCCCACACTTCTCTCATTCCATTTCTCATTCTCTCAAAATGGAGACAATCATCATCACCTGTCTTTCTCTTTCTATCTCTCACTCCTTTTAATCTTAACTCAATATTTACAACTTAAATTTGTACGTCTTTTAAGCAGGTGGAAAATGAAGTAAATGGAGACGAAAACGAACTAGGAAAGAAAGCCTTCCGATTGAGTGGAAATGAGATGACGAAATTTAAAAGATTCTACGAAAATAAGAAAGACTGTCAGAGATTGGAAAGAAAAGCATACGTTCCATTCTATTTTCAACCCTATTCCAGCTCTATTCACCACGTTCTCTTATTGTTTTGAGAAAGAGCTGAGACGTGAAGGAGAATGAGGAGGAGGAGAGAGGGAGGGACAGAGTCTATCGTCGTTTACATCACTACATCCTTCCGTTTAGTGATAGATAGGAATGACCTCTTAGGTGAAAAGAGAAAGAGATACTCACCAGAAAATTGGAGAACATAACGAGAGTTTTAAAGAATTCCGTTTGGATTCCAAAATTCTCCATTATATTGACGAGAAAAGCGAGTGAATTACAGAAGAGAAATAGAAGAACGACGGCAATCAACATGATCGAAGTTTGTCGTTCTTTCCTGAGAAAGAGAGAGAGATACAATGACCCTTCTTCATTCTCTTTCTTACCTCTCTGATCTTCTACTCAATTCATCATTAGCACTGCTCAATGCATGCATTCGTCTACTCTTCCTCACAGCCAATAATACCATTGTATTGAGAATGATGAGAAGAGAGAAGGGAACGGCAAACATCACTACGGTATAAGCCCATCCAAAGAATATTGTCCTGAAGAAGAGAAACATTATTTGTAAAGTAGGAGGTGGTACTCACATGTATAGTTCATTGATCCTCATTAAAGTGGGAGCGAGAGATGGAAGTTCATACTCAATATTGAATCGAAAGCATACATTGGAGACATGAACCTAAATGAGATTGGTTAGAGATAAGAGGTGATCAGGGAAGGAAACCTCGAAAAGACGAGTCATATTAAATAGACATGAGAATAGAATAATGGCAGAGATGAAAGTGGCAACTCTCTTATTTGGAAGAAGACTGTGTGACTGAAAGAGGAAGATACATCCTCTCTTCTCCCTTCTCTCTCTCTACTCACCTTGTATGGATGACACACTCCAATGTATCGATGAAGAGATACTCCAACAGTCATCCATACACTGTAATCCATTGAGATGTATTCCCCCTCACTCTAAATAGATCAAACCTGCAAGTCTGTGCAGCCATCATCATTCCATACATATAAGGAGTCACTGAGTAACTGAAATCTATTATTATATTCTCTTCATCGAATCCTTTACATTTTCTTCCCGAATGTGACCAGTGAATTCTTTCTCCCAAATACTCTAAAATGCTTACGAGAGTACGAAGGGGAAAACAGTCTCTCACACCGGGGAAAAGGCATTCTATCGGAAGAGACTGGAATAGTCAAATGGGAAGACAGAGGAAAGATAAGGAAAGAGTTAAATGAGCCATCTATCACTTTCAATGACTACAATACCATTAAGAAGACTGTCTCATTCAGTTAAGGAATAAAATGAATTCTGGATCTCACACACTTTACTGCAATCACACACAACAGAAATAGCTCATTCATCAAGAAAAAAGACAGAACATAAACAATTCGATTGTTTTGCATCATACAAAAATTGTAAGATAGTCGTTACTGAGAATGTGGATGATAGAAAACTAATTCGTACTTTTAGTCATAATATATCAAAAAAAACATCGGAATCATTTTTGAGTGTAGAGGTCGAAGAGGGAGAGAGAGAGAGAGCGAGAAAGAGAAGAAAAGGAAGAGATGAGTTAATCACGAGAATTGTAAATTAGAGAGTAGAGGGAGAAGAGTAAGTTGAGACATACAATTTGGATGTACTGATATCTGAAGATATCAACGAAAGAGAGAGAAAATATAACGAGAAAATGGTGAATGGATTTAACAGAATGTGATAAAACGAAACGAGCAGAATGCATTATAGAAGATGGAAAAGGGCTTGTAAGCACGAGAAAGTTCCCATTCAACTAACGGGGGGATGGATAAGGGGGGAAGGGGTGAGGGGGGGGGCATGGACTCACCTTATATAGTTGAATCTCCACCATGTGAGGAATTCTCCTGCTCTAGGAAGAGATAGAACGAAGAAGGAAGAAATGAGAATGAGTGAATCAGATGCAGATAGAACAGCCAGATACCAATTGATAGATGAAAGAGACATAAGACGATGAGTGAAGATACGAACTGATGTTAGATTGGCTATGAGACCAAAGGCTATGATTGGAAGTGCGAGAAGACCAAGAAGAACTCGTTCTCTCCATTCATAGAATTGATATTCTGTATGACATATACATGAAGAATTGAAGTAGTCACAACCATCTCCACGTAGAGAAAATGATGAATTATTTAATGATGAAGAAGGAAGATCAGAAGGAGAATCCAATGATGAATTTGATGAGTTGATTGAAGGAAATGATGAATTATCGAGAAGGAGATCCATTGATGGATTGAATGAATGGAGATAGGGAAAGAGAAGGAGAAGGGGAGGGGTGGAGTCGTGAAGGGAAAGAAGAGAGGGAGGGGGAGGAGACTATGGAAGGAGGAAGGGGAAGGGAGGGGAAGAGGTTGATCAGTAGATGATTACTCCAATGGAGGAAATCTTTCGTTGAATCTCTTCTCGGAAACGAACTTCACGAGGATTAGTTGACCTGCAATTGTAATCCATTAGAATTGAGAGGGAGAAGAAGAAAAAGAAATGTCTACGGGAGGTTCAAAGAATGAATTGGAACGGAATATTGAGACGGTAAATACAAAATAGAGAGAGAGAAAGAGAGGAAATGGAATAGAGACGGGTGAAGGGTCAGAAATGAAATTTGAGTGACGATAGGTATTTAGAGGGTTTGAAGGGATGGAGTGAAAAGCATGAGAAGAAGAAAAGGAGAAAATAAGGAAGAACTGTACGGTGAATTGGGGAATTGCAAGAGGATAACTATAAAGAGAAAGGACTTGTGAGAGATAGAAAGGACGAAGACACTGTAAAGAGATAGATGCTAAAAGGGGAATACAAGTTCATTATTCATCGAATTTCTTCCCATTTCTCCCTCATTTCACATTCTCGCACACTCATTGACTAAGATGGAGAATCTATAACAAGACTGTGGAAGACTGTCAGATACTTATCTCTCCTCTCTCCCTATATATAAGAATAGAGAATACAATGGAGAATAGGGAATGAACGAATAACTGACGGATATATACTGTGATCAATCTAATTGTACAATCACATCAATTTGAGATTCTGAGTTTATTTAATTGTAAATTATAGTCCCCTAATACTAATCGAATCATCTCTCTATTTTCAAACTTAAGCAGCTATTTTAAACGTTAACCGCCAATTACTCCAGGTCCCATCCCTAGTTCGTACCTACTTTTAATTGATACCACGATATTACTTTATTTAATATTCAACGAATAGTTCCACCATTTGAGAAGAGTTCTAGTATAGAAATAAAACTGGGAAGTGAGATTCAGAGAATGAAAAGGTTTACAGAAAAGTTGAAGAAGGAAGGATGAAGACAGAAATCAAAAATGAATGAGAGATATGAGGAGAAAGAGAAGAGTAGATGAAGAATGAAGAAGAAGAGAAGAAGAAGACGGAAAAGAAGATGGAAAGAGTTGAAACAGGTGGACTTGTAATGGAATAAGTCGACGAGGAGGAAAGAAAGAGAAGACTGAAGGAAAAGAGATGGAGGAACAAGTAAGATTACTGATGAGAGAAGAGAATGAAATATTTATGACGATACAATGAAGAATGAGTTTATTGAGACTATTCTGCCATTGTGAAGATCACATTTAGAAATGAAATAAAATGATAAGTACAATGAAGTGAAAAGGGAAGTGAACGAAGATTTGGAGAATAAATTGAGTAGAATGGATAAGAAGGAAAAAAGAAAAGACTTTGATAAGATAAAAAGGAAAGGAAGAGGATGGCTCAATAGATAAAATATGTGAATGGAAGATCAAAAGAATAAATGAGAAAGAAAGAATCTGAGAGATTAAAGAATGAACTGGTATTAAATGAGGTATAGTGTTTATGTAAATAGAAGGTAGATGTTGTACTCAAGTCCGTTTAGATGTTTAAGAGAAGAGGGAAAGACTCAGTGATGACTGAAGTTACAAAGAGAAAGAAGATATCGAGTGATGGAGATACGACAAAACAACAGGCGGATGGAAAATGAAGAGGAGTTCGAATCAGAGGGAGAGAGAGGGGGGGGGGGCATTCTTTAAGTTAAACTGTTGCATGCGAATAAACTGTCGAAGACTGGAAGAAAGACAATAGAAGAGAATGAAAAGAGGAGGAAAATGAAGGAAGAGAAAATGGAGAGAACCGACGTTATATAAATGATCAACATATGAAGAAAGTGAAAAGATGAAGAAAGACAATGAGAAGAAGAAAAATTATAAGCATAATCGTGTATAAGAAGAATTATCCTTCCTAATCACTTTGAATGATCTATAAAGAGAATAGGAATCATTCTAGAGTTGTATCACATTGATAGAAGAAAAGAGAGAGAGGAAGAGGGAGAGAGTGATTGAGACACAGAGGAAAGGAATTGAAGAGTGATTGAATGTGATTGAGTCTTCCCAGTGTATATCACCCTCCCTCTCATCTCTCTATCTCATAGATTCCAATCCATCTATCAGTTCACTCATCTACTTCCCCATCCCCCCCTTCCCCCTCTCTCTCTCTTCTAAAAGTGATTCATGTTATCCTCTTCATGTCTATATAAACATTGCATGTAATGGCGACATGAGAAGGAAGGACTTTTACTCAGAAAGAGGATAGAAAGGAGAACAGGTGACTAAGAGACTCGAAGAGGGACTTGTACCTCGAAGAGGAGGGGAGAGGGGGGAGGAGGGAGGATCACGTAGAAGGAGGAGGAGATATCAATAGAAGGACTACGTCTACTACTCTTCAATGCATTCGAGAGAGAGAGAGAGGAAGAAATGATAGGGAAGAGATCAGATGAGAATAATGAGAAAGAGAAGGGAATATGAAGAGTAAATGAATGAATGGATGAATAGATGAAGAGTAAATGGGATGATCGATGAAGGTGAATTACTAATTGAACGACTTCATTTGGATGAGTACTACGAATTCTGCCACTCATACTCAAGAGAAAAGATAAAATTATAACTTTTATGGTATCTCATTGTGATCCTCCACAGTAATTAAAGTCATGTGAATTACTGGCAGAATTCTGAGTATTAAGTGGAGAAATGGCGAGAAGAAATATGTGATTTCCCCCGTTTATAGGGTGATTACCACGAGAAATTTGATGGAATGGAATCATATTCTGAAATGGAAGAAAGACAGGGAAGAGGGAGAGGAAGGGAGGGGAGGGATATTCAAGGCATTCTTCATTCCACCCAAAAGAGGAAGTGGTAGGAAGCTAAATTGGAAAGTTGAATAGAAGGATCAAAATGAGAAGAGAATTCCAAGAAAGTAAAAGAGGGGAGCAAGAAAGAAGTAGTTGTCTCTTCGTATATGAAAGATGGAACAAATGAGAGAAGAACATGAAACATGAACATTAGAATGAGAACAAATGTTTGAATGATGAAGAGGTGAGATGTTAACTAAGGGAGAAGAAGGAGGATGAAGAGGAAGAAGGGAAAGAGAGTCAGAGCTGCTAGGGAGAACGATAATCATAACCGTTGACAATTCCCATATTATCCCATTTGTTTATGGATAGAGTAACAATGTGGCACAACTCCAAAATTGATTCGAGTGGGAGGATGTGAAAATAGTCCATAACTATAATTAGTGGTATTGGACAAAGAGGCGACCTGGCGTAGTCTAATATTACGGAGTCTGCAAGAGATAATGCTCTCCCCAATTCGAATCGAATTCCTTCAGAAACACCGTCCTCATGAGGGGGTCACACATACTCAATGGCCTTATTTTCCTCTCCCAAAGGAATCTAGATTTTTGAAGGAATAAAGGACATTAGAGAATATATAGGAGTATATTTGTGGATCAAGAGAATGGTAAGAAAGGATGAAGAATGGGCATTTTTCCAAATAGTTTATCGTCTTTTCCATTCAATTACTATTCGTTCATCTAATTCCGATAGAGGGAATCAGGGAATCCAGAGGGAAATTAAATAGAAGAATCAAAGGAATTGAATCGAATGAAGAATTAAGACAAACTTCAAGAAAGGTGGAGGCAATTATCTGACAGTTTGTGCATAAATGGAGCATTGTGGAAGGAAGAATGAATCTGTATTCCCAATGGTATGAAATACCTCAATTCAAGACTGTTTTGACAAAAGATCGAGAAAAGGAAAAGGAGAAGGGAGGAGAAGGGAAGATGACGGAGGGACGAGGGAATACTAGGAAGGGGATGAAACTCATATGAACGGGCATAGGCTCCCATCTGTATGTTATGAATGGAATGGATAAGAGGAGAGAAGAGATGGGAAGGATGGATGGAAATGGAATGGATAAGTAGACAATAAGTGAATAGAGAGGGAAGAGAATGGTCGAGAGTGAGAAAGTGAGATGATCATCTTCAATGAATGGAAGGAGGGAAGGAGGGAAGGAGGGAAGGAGGGAAGGAGGGAAGGAGGGAAGGAGGGAAGGAGGGAAGGAGGGAAGGAGGGAAGGAGGGAAGGAGGGAAGGAGGGAAGGAGGGAAGGAGGGAAGGAGGGAAGGAGGGAAGGAGGGAAGGAGGGAAGGAGGGAAGGAGGGAAGGAGGGAAGGAGGGAAGGAGGGAAGAGGGAAGGAGGGAGGGACAGTCTTCATTCCCCTTTTACTACCATTTCTTCTCTCGACTCATCGCATAATTGCTGTTAAGATGGGGACAGCGAACGAACACTAACAATGAGAATAAAAAGAGATTTACGCAGTGAATACTTTCCTAGTAGATATTCTAGAATATAATATCTCTCTCTCTATTCCTCTATACACATTTATAAATTCATGCAAATACAAATATGAAGAAAGTAAAGAAAGAAAGAAAGAAATGTAGAAAAAGGTTAAATTGAATGAAGAGGTTAGAATACTCTATGTGACCACTCGGAATGAGATGCAAAATGGAGAGAAAGGAAGTGAAAAAGAAGAACTATGATGAACTATGATTTAGAGAAAAGAAAGAGAATGAAATGTGAATGATCAAGAAGTTAGAGACAAATAGGGCATAGGAGGGAAAAGGAAGGAAAGATGAGACTGAATCAGATGGAGTCTTATTACTTTGAGGGGGAGAGAACTAGATCATTTTCGAGTCTGAAACATAAAGCACAATTCTAAGGAAAAGAGGAGAGAGAAGGATCTCTCATGAGATGACATCCCAAGAATATAGAGATGCATGACACAAGAGAAGTAATCATTTGTGTTCTTCACTCAATCAATCGATGGAAACATAGAATAAAAGGTGAGAACGGGGAGAATGAATATGAATTGAGTGTGTCATAAGTAAAGGAGTAGATGAATCCAAGTGGAAAGAGAGAGAGGGGGGGAGGGGGGAGATCTCGCCCTCCAGATTGAAGAAAGGGAGACGAACTATTTATTCTCCATGTGCATGCACTTTGTGAGATCATAACTAAATGGAATACTACGAATGAACCTGAAGAATGAAGGAATAAACAGAGAACGGAAAAGAAGAAGAATGGATGGATGGACGGATGAAGACTGAGAATGAAGGGAGAGGACTGTCATTCAACAGTTCATTGGTACTCAACTATGTCTATCGAGAAGAGAAGGAGACGGGAGGAGGAGAGGGAGGAGAGGGTCGAAGAGCGTTCTATGTATCTATCTCTAATTGATACAACACAATTCAATTATGAGTGAATAGGGGAACTGTGTCTGTCTCGTCTCAAACCTTCCACCATTCTATTACTTCATATTATTATTGTATTTCTCTGAACAAAAAAAACCATTATGGAAATATCTCGATCGGTTTAAGAAGACCCAAACATATGGAAAAATGGGCATATTAATGGTATAGAAAATAAGTGGAAAAGTAGAGCGAACTAGAAATGAAAAGGAAGAAGGAGACAGAATAAATGTTTGGAATGAAGGAGGTCACTATGATAATCCCTTCCCCATTTATGTCTTCTTCCAAAGAGAGAGAGAGAGAGAGGGGAAGAGGAAGGAGGGATAGAAGTGTGAATAGACAACGACCACTTCTAGTTGTTATCCCCATCTCTCAATTCTCTACAGTGTTGATCCTCCTCCCTCTCATCATAGATCAACCAATGAATTCAGCTGCTTCTATCTATAGAGAATCTATCCTTTTCTCACTCGAAACAGGTGGAATATAGAGATAGAGGGCAGAGGAGGGAGGAGGAGGGAGGAGGGAGGAGGGAGGAGGATGGAGGAGGGAGGGGGAGGGGGACTCAAATGAAACAGTTCTGTCATAAGATCACGCCATTCAGAGTCAAAGAAGGCATACTACCTCCCCTCTCTCCCTCCCTTTAAGTAATGAAGTAAACTACGAGTAAGATGATACAAGTGTGAGACATTCTCCGTATAGAGAAGAATGAACTGGAAAGATTGAGAAAATACAATGTATCTCTCAAGGGAACGGAAAGAGAGGAATAGAAAGAGATAAGAGTAGAGAATACTCTGTTGGAGCAAAATAAAGAATAGCTGTGTCAGAATACACGAGATAAGAAAGCAGAAGGAAGAGGGGAATGGATGAGGATGAGGAGTGGAGACTGGATTGGCACCCCCCCCCCCCCCCCTAATTCCCATATTATCCCATTTGTTTATGGATAGAGTAACAATGTGGCACAACTCCAAAATTGATTCGAGTGGGAGGATGTGAAAATAGTCCATAACTATAATTAGTGGTATTGGACAAAGAGGCGACCTGGCGTAGTCTAATATTACGGAGTCTGCAAGAGATAATGCTCTCCCCAATTCGAATCGAATTCCTTCAGAAACACCGTCCTCATGAGGGGGTCACACATACTCAATGGCCTTATTTTCCTCTCCCAAAGGAATCTAGATTTTTGAAGGAATAAAGGACATTAGAGAATATATAGGAGAATATTTGTGGATCAAGAGAATGATAAGAAAGGATGAAGAATGGGCATTTTTCCAAATAGTTTATCGTCTTTTCCATTCAATTACTATTCGTTCATCTAATTCCGATAGAGGGAATCAGGGAATCCAGAGGGAAATTAAATAGAAGAATCAAAGGAATTGAATCGAATGAAGAATTAAGACAAACTTCAAGAAAGGTGGAGGCAATTATCTGACAGTTTGTGCATAAATGGAGCATTGTGGAAGGAAGAATGAATCTGTATTCCCAATGGTATGAAATACCTCAATTCAAGACTGTTTTGACAAAAGATCGAGAAAAGGAAAAGGAGAAGGGAGGAGAAGGGAAGATGACGGAGGGACGAGGGAATACTAGGAAGGGGATGAAACTCATATGAACGGGCATAGGCTCCCATCTGTATGTTATGAATGGAATGGATAAGAGGAGAGAAGAGATGGGAAGGATGGATGGAAATGGAATGGATAAGTAGACAATAAGTGAATAGAGAGGGAAGAGAATGGTCGAGAGTGAGAAAGTGAGATGATCATCTTCAATGAATGGAAGGAGGGAAGGAGGGAAGGAGGGAAGGAGGGAAGAGGGAAGGAGGGAGGGACAGTCTTCATTCCCCTTTTACTACCATTTCTTCTCTCGACTCATCGCATAATTGCTGTTAAGATGGGGACAGCGAACGAACACTAACAATGAGAATAAAAAGAGATTTACGCAGTGAATACTTTCCTAGTAGATATTCTAGAATATAATATCTCTCTCTCTATTCCTCTATACACATTTATAAATTCATGCAAATACAAATATGAAGAAAGTAAAGAAAGAAAGAAAGAAATGTAGAAAAAGGTTAAATTGAATGAAGAGGTTAGAATACTCTATGTGACCACTCGGAATGAGATGCAAAATGGAGAGAAAGGAAGTGAAAAAGAAGAACTATGATGAACTATGATTTAGAGAAAAGAAAGAGAATGAAATGTGAATGATCAAGAAGTTAGAGACAAATAGGGCATAGGAGGGAAAAGGAAGGAAAGATGAGACTGAATCAGATGGAGTCTTATTACTTTGAGGGGGAGAGAACTAGATCATTTTCGAGTCTGAAACATAAAGCACAATTCTAAGGAAAAGAGGAGAGAGAAGGATCTCTCATGAGATGACATCCCAAGAATATAGAGATGCATGACACAAGAGAAGTAATCATTTGTGTTCTTCACTCAATCAATCGATGGAAACATAGAATAAAAGGTGAGAACGGGGAGAATGAATATGAATTGAGTGTGTCATAAGTAAAGGAGTAGATGAATCCAAGTGGAAAGAGAGAGAGGGGGGGAGGGGGGAGATCTCGCCCTCCAGATTGAAGAAAGGGAGACGAACTATTTATTCTCCATGTGCATGCACTTTGTGAGATCATAACTAAATGGAATACTACGAATGAACCTGAAGAATGAAGGAATAAACAGAGAACGGAAAAGAAGAAGAATGGATGGATGGACGGATGAAGACTGAGAATGAAGGGAGAGGACTGTCATTCAACAGTTCATTGGTACTCAACTATGTCTATCGAGAAGAGAAGGAGACGGGAGGAGGAGAGGGAGGAGAGGGTCGAAGAGCGTTCTATGTATCTATCTCTAATTGATACAACACAATTCAATTATGAGTGAATAGGGGAACTGTGTCTGTCTCGTCTCAAACCTTCCACCATTCTATTACTTCATATTATTATTGTATTTCTCTGAACAAAAAAAACCATTATGGAAATATCTCGATCGGTTTAAGAAGACCCAAACATATGGAAAAATGGGCATATTAATGGTATAGAAAATAAGTGGAAAAGTAGAGCGAACTAGAAATGAAAAGGAAGAAGGAGACAGAATAAATGTTTGGAATGAAGGAGGTCACTATGATAATCCCTTCCCCATTTATGTCTTCTTCCAAAGAGAGAGAGAGAGAGAGGGGAAGAGGAAGGAGGGATAGAAGTGTGAATAGACAACGACCACTTCTAGTTGTTATCCCCATCTCTCAATTCTCTACAGTGTTGATCCTCCTCCCTCTCATCATAGATCAACCAATGAATTCAGCTGCTTCTATCTATAGAGAATCTATCCTTTTCTCACTCGAAACAGGTGGAATATAGAGATAGAGGGCAGAGGAGGGAGGAGGAGGGAGGAGGGAGGAGGGAGGAGGATGGAGGAGGGAGGGGGAGGGGGACTCAAATGAAACAGTTCTGTCATAAGATCACGCCATTCAGAGTCAAAGAAGGCATACTACCTCCCCTCTCTCCCTCCCTTTAAGTAATGAAGTAAACTACGAGTAAGATGATACAAGTGTGAGACATTCTCCGTATAGAGAAGAATGAACTGGAAAGATTGAGAAAATACAATGTATCTCTCAAGGGAACGGAAAGAGAGGAATAGAAAGAGATAAGAGTAGAGAATACTCTGTTGGAGCAAAATAAAGAATAGCTGTGTCAGAATACACGAGATAAGAAAGCAGAAGGAAGAGGGGAATGGATGAGGATGAGGAGTGGAGACTGGATTGGCACCCCCCCCCCCCCCCCC
>LS487412.1:42025-55276 GCA_900490705.1 Pristionchus arcanus
ATATTTAATAATAGTAAACCAATAAATTGAGGCATCTTCCCTTCCTACAATCGCTCCTCTTCTTACTCCTCTATCCAATCCCCCACCCGATCCTTCATCTATCAACAATTCACACTTGGGAATTCTCCTCCTTGCTCTACAAAATACTAAATAAACCCAAATTGACAAAGAATCCTACGATAAATACATGGTGTATGATATGTGTTACGCTTTTCTCTCGATTATCATTCATATTTGACGATGGATGTATTTTCCGCATTTGAAGATACGTACCCGTAATTTTGTCGATTAATTCAAAGAGTGCTTCTTCCTCATCGATGAGAGCTGCCTTTCTTCTCATGTATATCCAGTAGACAGTGACAACGATGACAGCACTGAGAGCAATGAGAATGGCAGGGAAAATAGCATAGTTGTACACGAAGAATACTGTATCTTGAGCTGCTCCTGGAATAAGAATATACTTATCACACCAACACAACATGACTCAGAATAGTAAATGGTATTACCAACGACAGTTTTGACACTTCCCACGATAACTTCCTTCTTTGCAGTGAATAGATAAGCACATAGAAGTAAGATAAGGAAGAGTGAGAGAATTATGATGAGAATTCGAGAGACGTCGTATGCTGTCTCCTAAATAGAAAATTGTTCCAGTCCCTACATTCAACCAACAAACATGCATAATGTGTTAGTACAATGATTAAAATGGATAAGTACACTAACAAAAAGACGGACTAACCACGCTTTGGCTCACTTTCATCTTTCCTGTCTTGTGATCCTTAATAACTCGAGTATGACGACCTCCCACTTGCATATCATACGAAGAAAGAGGAGCATCATCGAAGTCAAGCTGAAGAATTATATTTATGGTTAAGAGACGTGGGCTATTACTACTTACGGTAGGTTTCTTTCTCAGGAAGTTAAACGATGATTCAGCTTTATTCTTCATTGAATCCATTGCAGAATAGATGGGCGACTTCGATGTCTTGCTAAATAATTTAATCGTGACTTCATAACTCATCGCTTAGTAATCTTATAATTGACTCATTCAGTATATACTTACCGCTGTGCGCTTCCGAAAGATGATAGGAAAGAAGATGAAGGAGAAACAATTCGAGAGCTCTCTTCGTGATCATCAGATTCATCTCCTGATGTCGCAGGTTCTGGTTCAAGCATACTCCGAGATCCTAAATCATACATGATTTAAGCAAATACGTTGTATAGAATTACTCGATGCTGAGAAAGAAGACACGTTCAGATTGGGTTTGATAGACGGAGTCTTTGGCGCCACTTTCTGTAAAGCAAAGAAAATAGCAAAACGTATTATAACCTATGCAAACCGCTCTAGGAGGCGTATGTCCTGGTTTATCAGCACTAGAGTTGAAACGAGACAACGATGTGTTCAGTCCAGGAATAGGATAGGTTGGAGTCGGCCTGCAATGAGCAATGATAAGTAGAAAACAAAGGAATTACATACTTGGCCGGAGGAGTAACGACCTTATCCTTCTTCTTGGGAGTGGATGCGACGGGTTTGATTCGAGAAGGAGTCACTGACTCTGTCTCAGTATCAGATCGTTCCTCACTCTCACTTCGAGTAGTGGGCGCTTTGCGTCTGGAAGATGATCGAGAGGCCGATGGAGTGCGAGATGAAGTAGAAGAAACTGATGGAGTAGACGTCTTCTTGGCGGGAACTGCTGCTGGTGACTAAAAAGATTCTCAAAGTTTAAATTATGTCTAACGTAAAAAAAAAAACCTTTGGTGGTGCTGCTGGTGTGGGCACTCCTTTCTTGCGTGCAGCAAGTAATTTTTTCTCATAGACAATTCTAGTGGTTCCGACAACTGGCCCTGAAACCATTTTTTTCGTGTTTTAGAATACATTTTACAACGTACCCACAGCGATACCGAACTGCTTTAGCTCATCTCGGAGCTGAGCATCCGAGAGTTGAGCAATGTCCATGACTTCCGGAAAAAAAAGATGTGAAGTCACAGCGATTAAAAGTATTGAAATGTGAAACAGGTAAAAACACAAACAAACAAATAGTGGCATCGCCATGTATGTTTGAAAAAAAACGCGCGAAATTGATAAACACAGTATGATTCTGATATTAAATTTCAATGTTTTGTACTCAAACTTTAAGGCTTCAATCAAAATCTGTTACATTGACGCGCTAAATCACTGGCGAAATGAATGAGATGAATGTCGTAATACATAATTTTCGAAATATATGTTGCGAAATTTAAAAAAAATTAGTACATGCTAACTTAGTTCTAAGAGTTACTGTACGTACGTAAAACAAACCGGACTCCGCGGGCCACGTTTTTCAACTTGCAAGCTTTGAGAACTTGAAGTCTTCTACTTTAAAGTTTTTTGTTAATATTTTATACTGCTCTAGATCACAACGTATAGTGGGTTGGCTACACTTATGGGTGCATCCAGTAAAAGTCACATGCGTGGCGGCTACTGTATTTTTTTTTGTTAACATTGGCACCTGAACTCTTAAAGCTTTAATTAAATAGAGTAAATATACGTCATAGGAAATTGCATCATTCTCTTCCAGTATAAAGCATTGTTATGTGTCATCTCTTTGCTTTGGGCGGTCCTTCGTCCTCGATCCGTCACTTTGTTTGTCTCTCTTTCTACCGTTTGTCCATCTCGGGAAGGTCTCTCACTCTTTACAGACCCATCATTTCTCTCATTTCTCCTCTTCGACTTCTTCGTCGTGCGAGATCGTCATTCATATTCGCCATGTCGACTGAAGCACCAAGTGAGCCTCTCCCTATCAATTATTGTATGTACTTATATTACAAATTATTTTATGCAATTATTGCTATTATTTTCACGAGAACACTCGTTTCTTTATATTTGCAGCTCTCTTTTCGTAACAGTTGATTCAATTTTGCCACGTAGCGATGTTTTATATTTTATGATTGCAACAATTGCAGCGAAACGAGAGCAACCATTGTGGAAAGTGCCAGAGAATGGATCTCCCCCTAAACAACTCACTCTTTACAACAGTCTCACTCGAAAGAAGGAAATATTCCAACCTAATAATGGCAAAGTGGTTAGTCTGCACTCTCTTTTTGTTACTCTCGAGTCGTTTCACTTTTTTTTCTTGCTTAATGTCTATCACTTCTCACGTGCGCACTGATAACGTGATCAATTCCTTTTCTCGCCATGGACTCAATTTCGTTATTTTTTTATAAATATGATTGTGCAATGTTTCTCAAATACTCATTTTTGTTGTAAAAGTAAGGGGGATTGCATCAGTCTGACGTCTCTCTGTTGACTAGGCCGGAGTGCACAAGAATGAGTGTGTGAGAGAGTGAGAGAGAATAGTTGAGAATAGAGATAAGTAATGATTAAATCAGCTGACAATATTTCACTTTAAATTGAAACAAGAGTAATAATTTTAATATGTTTAAGGTGAAATGGTACATCTGCGGCCCTACAGTATACGACAGTTCTCATATGGGACATGCGAGAGCATATCTCTCCTTCGATATCCTCAGGTTCATTTAATTTTCTTTAATCCTCACTCTCGCCCAACGTTTCTTGCTCCAAATAGTGTGATTATTGTTAAATAAGGAATTATACTTTAAGGAGAGTTCTTGAGAGCTACTTCGGATATCGAGTGGTATATGCTATGAATATCACTGATATCGACGACAAGATTATCAAGAGGTTTGTAAGATCATTGGAAGGACTCGTAGTTATTTATTGATTGTGATTGAAGAGCACGTCAACGTCATCTTCTCACTTCATACCTAGATGCAGAGAAGGAAGGAATCAATGTAACCAAAGTTGTCGAAGATGTTATGGGAGCACTCACTCACTTCAAGGTATCTTTTTTTAATAATAGTATTTATGCTATTTCAATGAAATAACGGTGAAAACAATGTAAAATAGTATTCGAATGGTGCAATAATTCATGACGGATGAGGCAATGACGGGAACTCTATACAGTGAAACTGATCTGATTCTCGGATTTTACTAAACCCCTTGCTGCTAGCGGAAAGAAACTGTTATGCCTGTACCCATAACGGGAGCCAGGATTTTTTTTGTTTATGTTAGAAGCAAGGTTTGGAGGTTTTGCAACGATTCAACGTAAATAGATAAGGAGTAGGTGGATGGTTGTTCATTCAGGAGTAATCATGGTATAATAAATGGTTAATTGAGGTTAAATACGATGGAGAGACAGATGCAGATAAGAAGACGATGCTCGATAAGATTATGCACAAAGTGAGAAATACATCCTATCAATTGTTTCAATTTAATATTTTAAATAAATGTTGTAGGTGAATACAGCGTGCAGTGATCTCGAAAAGGCACTGATAAGCAATGATAGTGAAGCGATTGAGAGAGCTAAGGTGAGATATCCATTATTGCTATTATCATTAAATATTGGGGAATGTTAATTACAATATAAATATGTTTTGAGGGTAATCTACTGAATGATTCTCGTGATGTTCTATCTGATTGGCTTGATTCTAAGAAGGGAGATACAGTGAATGAACACTCAGTCTTCGATCAATTGGCTAAGACGTCTGTCTGATTACTCTCCCTACTGAGCAACGATCTATCTTGTCAGATACGAGAATGAATTTTTCTCTGATATGTCTCGTCTCAACGTACTTCCTCCCAATATTCTCACTCGTGTTTCCGAGTATGTTCCCGAGGTACGGTAGATGATAACCACCACGATTACGGTAGATACTGTAAAATACGAGATTTTGCTTCTTCGTTGGTGATATGAGTGATAGAAGTGGATCTGTGTGACGTTACCAGAGCATCTCTCAATGTGAGGGATAGAAGGGATTAGAAAGAGCAAAGTTGGCGATCCTAAGATGTGATCGGTTGTGAGTTCCTAGGATAGACATACAAAGGAATGATCTCGTTCTCATTTGTGATATAGAGTGAGTGAATGGATTACAGATTGTTTCATTCGTGGAAGAGATCATCTCGAATGGATACGCGTATGCGACTGCTGATGGATCGGTAAGTCTCTTTCTCTCCCATTTATCATTTTGGTTCCTCAACCCTTTCGAAACTAGATAATCCATCAAATCAATAACTTTTGCACCCATAACTCTTTATATTTTCTCTTTTAGGTATATTTCGACACGGCCGCATTCTCAGCGAATCCAATGCATTCCTATGCTAAACTCGTTCCTGAAGCATATGGAGATGTGGATGATGATCAATTGGCAAAGAATATGAGAGAGGGAGAAGGAGAATTATCTCTCGGTACTGAGGCTATGCAGGTAATTTACCCACCCTTTTATCGTTTTAGATCGTCTTATTCGTCTTATTACAGCTAAAACGGAATGCAAATGATTTCGCCCTGTGGAAGGCATATAAGCCTGGGGAACCATTCTGGGATTCACCATGGGGAAAGGGTAAGTAATGACTATGATACTCTGGAATGATAGATGGAATTATAATGATTGTCTTAGGTCGTCCGGGATGGCATATTGAATGCTCTGCAATGTGTGGTGCAGTCTTCGGAGATAAGCTAGATATTCATTCTGGAGGATCAGATCTCAAATTCCCTCATCATGATAATGAAATCGCTCAATGCGAAGCTCATTTCAAGAGTGATAATTGGGTCAATTATTTCCTCCATGCCGGAACTCTTCGAATTCAAGGATTGAAGATGAGCAAATCACTCAAGGTGAACTAAATATAAAGTGTATATAATGTGATGGAATATTCATGTTAAGAACTTTATTACAATTCGAGAGGCTCTTCGTCAATATTCGTGCAGACAAATGAGAATTCTTTTCCTTATGAATACATGGACAGATACTCTTGATTACTGGTAACAGTTTTTCTCTCGCTCGAACTTGTTAAACTGCCAATATTTTCAGCTCGAATGCAATGGAACGAGCTCTTCACTTTGAGAGAATTAGCAATGATTTCCTCCAATTGGTCAAAGATATTCTGAGAAAGAACTACAAACCCGATTCGAGCACTGTATGTTCTCTCTTTCTTCATTCATCTTTCTTCGTTTATATAAGTTTTTGAAAATCCTATTAGTTCTGATAGGATTTTTTAAAATATTCGAATTTGAGGGCTACCAGAAATTGGATGCATCGGAGTTGGAGATTCAGACGAAGTTCAATGCACTCACGTTAGTTTATTTATCTGATTTTTCTATGAGATTGTTCAAGCTGCGGAATTCTGATTAGACAAGATTTCACACACTCGAATTTTGAGATAATAATTGCAGTGAGGAATTCGATGCAGCTCTTTGTGATTCAGTGGATACTCGATCTGCAATGGAGAAACTAAGAGATTTGGTTGGCATCGGGAATGCATACATTGTTGAAAAGGTAGCACTAACACATTATTCATATTGTTTATACGAGAAGAATCAAACATGGTTCATAAATTATAAAATTAAACATATGACGAACGATCGTTTTTATGACTAACGATTTGCAAACTTAGGGGGAGGAGAAAAAATGTAAACAAAAATCTTGAGTGTTCCACGTCGAGTGAAGAAGTATTCAATTGAATTTGTAGATTAAAGATAAATGATATATTATAACTGGTAATTTGTAGGAGAAAAGTCACAAGATGCCCAATTGTGTGCTCCTTCGAGATATTGGTGTGTATATTACCACTCAATTGAGAATGTTTGGCATTCAAACATCAGGAGACATCGGATTTGCCGTCGAAAGGTATAATATTTAATACTAATATTTATTCTGCACGTATTTTCATGAAACTTGTTAAAATATCCCCATATAATGAATTATGTTTCAGTGAAGCAAATGGTGCAATGAATGGTAATCTCGAAGAGACGATAATGCCATATCTGTCTGTTCTCGCTGATTTCCGTGAGAAAGTTCGATCTATTGCAAGAGAGCACAAAGTTACTCCCATTCTAGAAGTAAGTGACATTTCTCTTTCTCTCTCTCGTCGGTCTTCTTTATTATTTTGGATATTCTATTTGTTTTCTTTAAGGAATGTGATCGAGTTCGAGATGAAGTTCTTCCTGAATTGGGAGTGAGATTGGAAGATCGAGCTAATGAGACTGTACTCAAATTAGTTGATAAGGAGACACTTCTCATGGAGGCTATGCATAAGAAGAATGCTGAACAACAGAAACAAGCTGTGAGTGAGGGAAAGGGATAGTGTAGTGTGGGAGGATAAAGAGAGTACGGTATTATGTCTAGGAAAAGGAGAAACGACTACGTGAACAAGCAGAGAAGGCTGCAGCCAAAGAGGCACAAAGAAGAATTAATCCTATCGATATGTTCTCCAAGGTACGGTAGAAGAAAGATACTGTAGAGGAAGGAGATCAATTGTTCACAGGGAGAAGATGCAGATAAGTACTCACAGTTTGATGTGAAAGGTATTCCCACTCATTTGTCATCTGGAGAAGAGGTACGATATATATATATCCATCGGACATCATTACTATCATTGTTTTTTTCAGGTTAAGAAGAGTGCTCGAAAGAATTTAGAAAAGGCATGGAACAATCAAGATAAATTATACAAGGCTTTCCTTGCAGAACAGAAGTAATAGATATAATCATTATTCCCCCTTCGTTTTCTCATGATCCTATCTTTCACCGGTTTTTCTCTTTCTCTGAGGTTTCTCCCTTTTTCGGGCTTTTTCATACCATTTCTTATATCCATCTTACTCTAGTATATGATTTTTTGTTTCTCGGAAACTCCTTCCTCCAGAGCTTTACTATATTTTTTGTCCTCCCGTTTTTCATTCTTTTTTCTCTTGCTTTTGGGCTGCTTTTTTTTACTCGAAACATTAAAAATCATAATATGTAGTCTAAATTATCTTGTTGTTATGTATTGTTAATCTCAGAGGTAACGAGAATAAAGTTTTTTTTTATTTATGCATGTTATTTGATGTAATTCTGAACAGGAAAAATCGTGGAAATGTTTATTTAGCATTGAGGAGAGATAATCCAGCCATACTTGTTGGACGTTGTAATTAATAGACGGATGAGCAAGTGTCGAGTGAAATAAGAAAGTGACCGGATAGATAAGGGAAGGTTTGTCATCTCAAGGATAGGGAATATAACGAGTAATGGAGAGTGATGAGCAGTTGACGATTGAGCCAGTACAGGAAAGGAAAGGGGGACTAACCGTATTCATAGACATTATTACCATTCAATCGACTACCATAGGCATGAGAGAGATATTCGGAAGATAGAAGAAACGAGAAATTATAATAATTAGAAGGGAAATGAGAGAACATATATGTACACGGACCACAGCGGAACGAGAAAACGGGAGGGGGAATATTTACAATGATTGGATTAGGATAGGAAATAAATCTCAAATGTGGAAAGGCAACCGATTGAATGGAGAGGTCAAAGTATGAAGAGGGAAGGAATACTGTATCTCACAGACTATACACCATCATGCAACATAATGAGGAAGAGGAAGGGTACAGAATCCTATCGATAGGAGAAGGACTACGGTAGGAAGGAGTACGCTTGGCGTCACACGGGTTACGGTATCGATTAGATGGGATAGTTAATGAGTATTTAGTGAGGCAAGGGGATGGAAAAGGAGAGATAAGGCACGAATATAGGAGAGAATGATGATGATTGAATTGGGATGATGAAATGGAAATGAATGGATGCGTGCCTTTGAGGCATTAAAACGGGTGAGGCATGTGAGGCATATTGATACAGATAATGGGGAGACAATACATCAAATGATTATGGGAAAGAGAGAGAAGGCAGGTAACATTCGGTTAGACTATGCAACTGGGAAAGATTAACAAGGGATGCTAGTAGTAGTACAACGATCACAATAATTCAATGAAAGATAGTAGCAATGAATTAATAATGGAGAGGGATACAGGCATAACCATCGATAGATAGGTATCTTGCTTGATCATACTAGTTATATATCATATCTCATCTATATATATGTCTATCTGAATAGATATGGGATAAGGACTCTTCGTGTCTAATAGAGACTCTCACTCAAACTCTGCTCGATAAGGAAAAGGGGGAGATGGAAGATGGAAGACAAGGGCTATTTTCACATATGGGATGAGGAATCATAACCACTAACTACAACACGAAGGATGTACACGACTACCGTACTCCTCCATCAATAATTGACAACGAATGGAAGGCACAACGAATCGTCAACGATGCACAAGGGAAGAAGGGGAAGGGGGAAGGGAGGGGGAGGGGTATTTACAGGGTGGGGAAGGGAGATCATACATCACTATCTCGATCGTCTTCTGAATCATTGAGAGAAGATAGAATAGTGGGACAATAGACAGCAGCGATATTAAGAAGAAGACGAAGATCAGATTGATCACATCCAACAACAGCAGCCACTCTCTCTGATGTTATTGAATTGAGATTAGCCAATCGACCTATTGATCCTTCCAATTGTAACTGAAAGAGAATGAGATAATGCATTGAAGTGATCAAGAAGTACTTACTATCTCAGTGAGAGCAATACTCTTGGATAATAGATCACTGAGTGTATCTTCCATGATATCAGTGAGAACATGGGGAGATACTCCTTCTCTATGCAATCCACTGAATGTTTCCATCATTTGCACAATGGATTCAGATGGAGAATGTAATTCAGTCATCATGTCACCCGTTAGAACCTTCAATGGGATAAAATGAATATGAGAGAGAGGGGAGGGGTCTCACTTTGACAGTCCATTCAGTACAATCAGCAACAATGGTAACATTCTCAGGAGTGGGAGAGGAAGGACACATCTCTTGACGGGCTGATGCAAGACTCGAATCAGCATATGATGACATCTCATCCGATATCATCCTGTAATATCAATCATTCAGCCACAGTCAGAAAAGGGAACGAATCTGTACTTACATGAGACTTTTGTACTTGCTTTCACTTGATCTTAGTAATCCACTTAATACGAAATGAGGAGAGTATGAATAGGATGGACCAGCTAGAAGTGATTCTCCCAATCCAGATTGATGTTCATGTGAAGCAAGTAATGATGTAACTGATGTTGAAGGGACTTCCACATGACCAACTGAATGATCACCATTAAAGGGGGAGAGGGGGGGGAGGGCACTTACCATCTCCATTCATACTTCCACCACCAATGGAAGAATCAGAATGATCAGATGAATCATGATGATGCATTGAATTTGATTCCTCCTCTGGATATTGTACACCATGCATCGATTCAGGAGTTACATCTTAATGGGAAACATTATTAGTTCTCCATCATTCATAAATAGTAATAAAAGAGTGAAATGAGTATGAATGTGTGTGATTACCTTCTCTATGTACAATACTCGTACATCGTAGGAAGTAAGATAGACAATGTAATATCTTGCTAATAAGTGCTCCATCTGATCCACACACAACAGTTCTCGCTGATCGTGATGCCCCTCCCACACAACCAGAAATCTCCAATAATTGAGCTACGTGAGGATTAACTCCATGAAGAGATGATATCGACAGAGATGAGGGACCATATGATTCCTTCAATAGAGAGATATTACATATTGGATGGATACTCTCAATCAATCATTTACCATCTCTCCCATCTTCTCATCTACTGTCATCTTCACTGGAGGAGGAGCAACACTTGCAATCCATGCCATGTGATGCATTAGAATGGCAGTTACCACATTTGATAGAAAGCTGCAATAAGGGGAATCACTCAGAAGAAAGGGAGGAGGGGATGATCACTCACAATTTAGTCTGCTTCGTCTCACAGATAGCACTCGTCTCAGCAAGAAGAGAGCAGAATCGAGCAGTTGTGAATGAATCTCTCGGTTTCCTTAGAAGATGAATCCATACTGGATCACGAAGACGAGATGCATTATGGAGAGTACAGAGACAAGAAGAGAAGGAATGCCATGCCTGAAGGAGGAGAATTAGGGGACGGAGGGGGAGGGGGGGGGAGGGAACTCTCTCTCTCTCTCTCTCTCTCTCTCTCTCTCTCTCTCTCTTACCATCTTGGAGTGAATTAGTTGGTAATGCTTCATCTCTTCTTGTTCTTGAGAATACTCTATGAGGAGGGGAAAGAGCACGTAGATCATCCCAATCAGTGGATGAAGATGCATCACAATCATCCATCATTCCTCCTCCACACGAAGTTTGAAGTGAAGATTGACGAGATCGACGATGATTTCTTGTCAATGAGAATCTGAGAGAATAATTCATTCACAAATTATTCAAGGCGGAATTGTAAGGCCAGCGCATAACTTGAAACTAGTCAACAAAATATATTAGTGGGCCTCGCCTAAGAATAGACACGTTCACTTTATTTCAGTCACTGTCATGTGTATGTGATATGAATTAGCAAAATTAAATAAGGTTAAAGTTAGGCAATTCTGTAAAGACTTCAAACATTAGTCTACGCCACTATTATCATATCGCCTACAAATTAGTTCTAGTCCTATTTTTTCGACTAGTAGTTCTAATTTATTGATACATTGCAGACTATGACAAGCACTCTGCAATAGACCAGGTCTTAACTCCTATCGAAGGAACAAAAGTCACTAACCCCATTTAAAACGATAAAATTTTAATCGAGACTACACTGTCAAAAAGCTGATATTTAGGGATTCGCATATAAATTTGAACTGGTTAAATAGAAGTGAAGAATGAACAAACTTCTCAGGTGGAATACACGATGACGCTGCCTTCTTCACATAATGAGAGAGACCATCGAGAGAATGGACTGTCAAAGGACATCCGTACTCTTAAACATTATTATTAGTATTACTCATTTTGATGTAAGACTGATACGTCCCATCTGCCAGCCCTTATTAATGATTATTTATTATTTATTAATGCCCTTATTAATCACTTTTACTAAATATATTCACGGAGTATTAACGAAACAGGCGGACTATACTCATTTGAACTGTCAAAGGATGAATGTAATGGATAATAAATGGGAAAATAGTGCTGACCACTGTCACAACTACTGGCCACACTATCCGATTGATCGTTTCTCCTTTCATCATTTCTCGTGCATGATCCAACTGGCATTGTGAACACTCGAGACACCAACATCTTATTGTCTCTGCAAACAAAGATAATTAAATAAATACAATATATCCAAATGATTATATCAATCATCAACCTTGCATTTCGTTAGTAAATCCTACTATTGATGTGTTATATCCCCCTTCTCCAATATTTTCAGCCACTGACTTGAATTGTAGTTCATTCTTTAACTTTTCAACAAGAATAGCTAATTCGAGAGGTCATAGAGTCTATGATGACATAGACTCTAATTATCCCCATTTCGTTTATCCACAAAATATACTCAGGAGCTTTACCCTCTATAATTGCTAACTTGTGGAATAGTATAGATTACTCTATTTTTAGTAACAGCTCATCCATTATCAATGAAAATCTCAGTAATTTGGATATCGCTAAGAAGATATTTGTTGATAGTTCGACATCGTAATATCGTGTTTAATGTACACATTTAGACAGATTCTGTCTAGTCACGAGCTAATCTCCATACACGATAAATATCTACTAATCTCTTTAATCATACCCAAGAGTGTGCATCTTCACACTAGCAGTCCCTCCAGTCGCTGCCATAGTTCCGAATAACATCTGTCCCAATTCACTCGTATCTTCCGAACGACGAAGAAACTGAAACAATCACATATTCATTATCCAACTGGTCTGTCTTCATCTCTTTTTCTCTTCCTCATCCATTCATTGTTTTCCATTCCTTCACTTCACTCACTCAGTCCTATCACTACCAATCACATAACACGCAAACAGGAAAGAGACAGAGGCACTGAGAGAGAGAGAGAGGGAGGGAGGACAAGAGATACAATCATGAGTCATCCAGTAAAGTCCTTCGCTTTTTGCCCTATTTAACAAACTGTGAAAAGCGTATTAGGGATTCAAAATTGCGTACGGGTCACTTCCATTAAAATATATATTTGAAAGACTTTTTGATATTTCATCTAAGAACAACGGGTATTCATTAATTGATTAGTCATATAATTGTCACTCTGACTACTCTCACTTATAATCCCATTCTCAAGTAGTTTTGAATAGAGTATGGGAATGGTCATCCCTCCCCTCCTTTCCATCACTCCCTCTAGTTATTGTCATGTGATCATTTACTCATCCTTCATCATTTCCTCCCTTGGAATAAATTCTCATTCTTGTGTGCACCCCCTCCCCCTCCCTCATTCCCTCTTTCTCACGAGTTCTCCATCGCTCACGAGGGGGGAAGCACGAGGATACAGTGAGAGAGAGGGAGGGAGGGGAGAGGGAGA
>LS487412.1:63398-73688 GCA_900490705.1 Pristionchus arcanus
TCCAGACAGAGCGCATCTTGGAGCACCGACAAAACCAGTGACAAGGAGTTGTTTGAGTTCATGTTTCCAGGTTATTTTTGATATTTTTTCAAATAACCAAATATATGGGTCGATGCAACATGATAAGCTGAATATGGTACCACATCGTTGTCTGTGTTCTTCAACATCACGACCGAGGAATAGTCCATGGGTCACCATGGGTCACCCGGGGTCACCCCGAGTAACCCATGTTCACAATGGGACACAACAGGACTGTACATTGAGATGAGTGATGCAAGATAACTGTAGCTATTCCATTGAATATTATAAAAAGATCTTACATCCGAGCATGTAAATTCTGCAGTTGATATCTCCAACCTTGACACTTCTTGTACTGGCATGGGCAATCACAGTGTCATGAGCACATTTGAATGTGATCACGAATCCTACTTTCCTGTAATTACACTCCGTCAAATAATAGTCATCATATTATTTGAGCGAAGAAAGTGAGTACTCACTCATTCGAATCAGTAATTCTCTCAACACTTTCGATCTCTCTATGAGGGAAGACAGCCTTTGCTTCATCCATTCCGAAAGTGCATTCCGCCAAGGAGAGATCAGTCGACTTCACCATTATCTAAATATATATTCTTTATAAATCCGCGTATTTTTCCTTTACATTAAATATATATACTGAAATGGGGTTACCTTTCTCATTGCCTCAGGATATGCTATCTTTCTGCCAAGTCTTTTCTCGAATTCACTCTTTCTCTTCAGTGCAACGATGGCTGACAAGTTCATATATGAATAATAAAAAAAATCATGTAAGATGAAGGTGACTCACTCTGAGGAAGGTATACTTTGATTCTTCTTTCTCCCTTTGATCGGAAGTAGATTAGATTGACCATTGCATATCGAATAGCTTCTCCATCATTAAGATACTGGAGGGAGATTGTTCTGCAAAATAAATCACTCCTTCATTAATACATTCTCATTCTTCTCTTACCCGTAGTGTTTAGCAGTTGGCTGATCTTCAATTATTCTTCCAGGCATTCTCACACTCACGGATTGCGCCTTCAGGGATGCTCTAGAAGCAAATTTTTTTAAATGTAAAATTTAAAGTTAAAAAAAGAAGAAAACTATTAGAACTTGATGAATATAACTGACCTGTAGAGGAAAGGTTCGTACAGATCGAGTGTGTCTGCATTCTCAATAACGAGAGTAGTTCCGCCCTTTCCTTCAGGTACTGAATAAGAAAAATGATGCCGTGTTACAACTGCACTCCTAGAGGCGCGAGGCTAGGACTATAGAGAAAGGAAATGCTCAAATTACCGGTGCCAGGAGTGTACATATATGTTCGTTACCTACACGAATGCCGCTATAAAAAAAGTTTATTTTCAAATTTTGGCAGTCCAACTCCCCTTAAAAAAGGCGATAAGACAGGTCAACAAAGATAATGTACATATTTAATTTCACTTAATTTTACTGTCGCTGTCAGGTACTTTTACTCTTTTAAAAAAAACTGAAATCGGAACAAAATTGTGAAAAAAATAATAGCATAATCGTGCGCAAATAGCTTTCAAAGTGATGAAGCGCTTATCAAAACTTATCGAAATGTCCTTTTCCGATTTTTTTTGTCGACTTGTCTTTTCACCCTTAAAAAACTCCTTCATATTTTTAACAGTAACTTCAGAAAGTTCAAAATTTTCTAACGAGTAGTTGTCAGCTTCCTAATTTCTTATTTTATCCACCGTTGGCATACTGAGCAAATACAGAGCTGTGGATTTCGGTCAATATTCAATTTCTGACCTATTTAAGAATGTACGTTCAGAACGCAACGTACTATACCTGAAAAAACTAGATGACAAGAATCATTAAAAAAACACTAGTGATACATGTATCTCCAAGTCACGCTGGTATATCTAATAGTTTCATAAACCAACGTGATGAAGCTGATGCTCAAGTGTGTCCTATCAATTGGACTGGTCAGCGTTCGAACACAATTCACATATCTAGTTGCCAAATTTTAGTCTGATGAAGAAAGAGAGACAGAGAGAGAGACAGAGAGATAACTCTCAATGAGGATACTAAAAAGGTGGATGCGACACTAGGCCGAAAGAATGAGAGAAGAGAAGGAAAGAGATGATGTGTCTTTCATCTTTGACGATAACTTACTCTTCCATTGGAATTCGGGAGCTCCATCCCAATCGATGACAAATGGAAGAGTTGAATGTTCATCCTTGAACTTGACCTCCTCTTTCTTCTCTTCTAAATATATTTACACTTTGACAGGCGTTACAGGAATAGTCTCCATTCCCTCGGGATATGTAGGTAAATTTAAAAACCGAACCCTTTTTATATGGGACAAATTATGTACAACTATGAGTAAGGTCAATCGAGATCAGGGACGACAAAAATATTCTCGTTGAATCATTCCTATATTAAGCTATTGAGAGATTCGAATGAATCTCGGCACTTCTTTGGTTTTTGGCCCAGCCTTTTCTCGCAGAGTATTCCCTCCCTACCATTCTCATTCACCTCTCCCTCCACACTCGGAGCGGTTGTTGCCTGGTCCAAAAACCGAAGAAGTTCCTGAATCTCTGTCCAGCAGAGAAACTCAACGCAAAGATGATGACCACGATTCAACGGAACCTCCCCTTCTTATTCTCATATTCATTCTACTGCAAATGGGCCGCGTCCGTGACGCTTGCAAAGATTTTTTTTTGCCAACCCTTGTCCAAATAAATAAGCTTTTTTGATAGAAAAAGGGGGTAAATAAATGGCAGCCACTGGATAGGAGGGAATCGTATTTGTAGATGCATTGAGCACAACCGTCAATCTCGACATCGTATCCCATCTATATCTGCATTTATCAACAAGTCGATGTTGATATTGTGAACGGTTCGCTAATGAGGGCGTGAATGCGAATCTCGTCAAACGAGAATTCATTCATCTTCACAATCAACCGTATTCACCAGACAAGTTGATGCACAAGTTAAATGCCGAATTCAGAGTGAGTACATGATTTGAGGTTGTGTATCAATGCATCATAACAGTCGCCAGGATGGACTGAGAAAGTGGGTATGAATACCCATCATGGTGATATGACCGTTTCACAAACGACCCATACATCACAGCCCCAACGATGATCAATTCAAGGGAGGAGACATAAATAGACTGTCGAACCTTCCTTCTTGATTCCCTCCTTTACATCATGAGTGTCCTTCTCTTCTCCCTTCTTAATTTCCTTCAAAAGATCAGCCACCTCTGGTGGTACACTCTCTACTTGTTCCAATGAGTATCCCACATTCGATCGATTCTTCACTGCCATAACTCGATGCTTATGCACTCGAGTTTTGAAGAGGACCATCACACGGCATCCGTTCTCCTGAATACTCTCTGAATAAGCCCCCAACAAGCTATGTCCAAGTACAACCATAAGCAAGACCAGCAATTTACGTCTTGAACGCTATCTCGCTGTTCAGACAGAATGAGGGATAGAAAAATGGATAATAATGATTTCAAATGCAGTCCATGGGACCAAGTTTGCAACATTTCCTGCCGATGATCATTGGCATGTCACAGTAAATAATACGAGAATATATATGGGATGATCACAATTGTATCATCAACAACAGAACCGTGATTAAACAAATACACTCCCAACATCATAGAATAGAGTGAAGACGAGAAAAGACAAAGTGTGAGTGGAGCACAAGTTATACCTCATCCTCTCCCTTCAGAAGTCTAGTGATGCTTGCGATGCTGTCTTTCTTCACTGTGAAGTCTTCCTCGAGCATTGAGATTATGCAGTCATTGAATATATCGTCGTCATCATCGTACAGCGATGAAGGAAGACCACTCATAATCATGCACCTGAAAAATTAAGCGATTAAAATAATTGACCCTCATTAAAGATTACGAAATTAAAAATGTGAAATCAATGGGTACGAACTTTCCAATGTCGACACTTGATGCATCTTGGACGACCTTAGAGATGGCATATGCATTGCTTACTGTCCCAGTGGTTTCATTCGTCTTCTCGATCGTAGGTTTCTCTTCGATCTCTTCCGATTCCTCCATCTCATCCTCCTCGATTATTTCATCGGTGTGCTCGTCTCCTTCTTGCTCCACATTTTCTTCCACTTTCATCTCTTCCTTCGTACCACTCTTCGTTACCTCATTCTCATTTTGCGTATCCAACGAAACATCCTGAACCACCAGAAAATATTGGCTGGAGCAATCGATAACGAACCGGATTCTCGACCACGTCCATCGCAGAATCTTCGCCTTTTTTAATAATATTCGCCATTTGAGATCTTGGATCTGTAAAGCGTGTCTCAGGGGGCTAAAAATAGCATTAAATAGACAGCAACAAAACGTAAAATCACGATATATCGATATCTGTCGTTTGAATGTTTAAAAAAATGAGTGACGCGTACGCGGCCATGCGTCGCGTCAATATGAATAACGTGAACTGATTTTATTTTATTTTTGAATTTAAAAAAAATTAAATTTTAATTGCCATAAATACATTTAAATTTTTATGATTATATTCAAGTAAAAAAAAGAAACGGAAACGTTCAAATAAGTACTGAAAATATACATTCTTCAATTGAATTTTGTAAACTATCTATGGTGCGCTCTGGATCTACACAAATTCCACAATGTTTCCTAATCAAAGTTTTTTTTTAATGAATTCTCGAGTGAATAGCGGGAGATTCAAACGGGAACCGGTCCATGCTCCTCCTTGGCAGAGACACCGTTTAAGGTGAGAGAGCAGGAGGGAAGGATGTCTTATTCCGGTTAGAGAAATAGTAGAGAGAGATGAGAAGTGCTCCTAGTCCTTTTCATTACTCCATCTAATTCTCAATTGATTACCGTTCCTAAAATTAATGTTGCAATCAATAAATCGTTTAAACGTCAGCATACCGTACTCCATGATTACTTTGTAGATGGGTCGATGTGTCCACTGTACTTTCTCCACTCATTGTAAACGACATCGTTCAATTCGACTGCAGCATAGGAATTCATTGGATAGATCACTCTGGATAAATGAGCATGTTCTCCATCATTATCGACCTGCTAAAATGCCAGCTTTCCTGTGTATTCACAGGTATTCAAATGCATCTTCCGGATCCATTCCTCTCGTTCATTTTACAGTATGTTCCATTGGACGAATGAAACCATTAATATCTGGTCGCATCTCCTTGGATTCATCTATTTTACTTACTGCCAAATAGAGCGTAATTTCTATTCTCTTCCATTGATTGATGCCTCATCAACAGAACACATCGTCGTATCATTGTCCCTATTTGGTTCTCAGGTGAATTATCCATCCCATTCATCCACTATCATTTTCTCTTCTTCTTCAGATTTGTATGTTTCTCTCTGCAACATTCCATATCTTTGGATGTCAAAGTGCTCGCTCTCGACAGAAATATCTCCAATTGGATTTATTCGGAATATCTGCAGGTTTAGTTATCCTTATTAATCAATCCATAAATAATAAATGGTTAAGGAATTCTGTCAATGTACATCACTGGTATCTATACTTCCTTCTATTGCTTCGAGGTTTGACTTGCTAACCTGTTCATTCATTCACTCATTACTACATACACATCACTATTCTCTTCAATAACTTGCCAATCACTTCAAGGTCGTCATTCCTCGTTCCTCACTTTTCTTATCTTTTCTTCCTTTCTTTCACCTTCTTATTGCACTTTATCTTGTTCTGTATTGAGCGATAAGAATTTAAAAGAAGTGAAATCTATTACTCCTTAAATTCAGAGTCATCTTCGTTCATATCTCGCTGTTCTTCTCTGCCTATTCCTCATTACTGGAATTGTCCCATTCAGCAAAGATTCCTTGAATAATAAGGTAAAGAATTGCACCGTCTTCCCACTTATAAGATTTAATTAATATATTGATATTAAGGTGATTGGTTCTCGCATTGGATGGGTTCATATAATCTATAGTCTAGTAATTCTCTTTGGTCTCTGTCCAATTGTTCATTGGGTAATTCTTCATGGAGGATTCGATAATCCGCATGTCGTGGTATCATTCATTCCAATGAGAGCAATTACCAATGTATGGATTATTTGAGGAATGGATTCCAAGTGTCCTTATTGTCTACACTCTAACTGGAGCTGCATTTTTTTTCTACGTATCAATGTTTCCTGAGAGGATTCGACCTGGTTAGATAATAATTATTCATGTGATATGGGAAAGAAAGTTACATATAATTGTCTAACTCTCTATATCTTTACGTATTTCTTTAAATTCGCGTCTTCCTCAATCATCTCATTTAAAAAAATATTTATCTCCTAAAAATTTTATTAGCATTTAATTTCTCTCTTTATTTTCTCTAGATTTCCATTCTCTCAGCTAACTCTTTAAAATTTATTATCCGAGTACAATGCAACAGCAAAACAGTTCTCCACACATATTGCAGTCGAAAGTGGTTGGCCTACCACTTTCGAGTTAAAAAAGGGAATTTGCTCTACGAGATTGGACTCGTTCCTGCATAGATAGATCATGAGTTTCTAGACGACATAAATGCTAACAATTGTCAATTATTTGTCTCTCCAATGAAACAGGAGATATCACGATGGAATAAGTTGAATAATATTTTCTTTTGTAGGAAGTTTTGATCTCGTTGGATGTTCTCATCAATGGTGGCATCTTCTTATTCTCGCTGCTATGGTTTCTTGGCAGGTTTGTCACTATTCTATGAAAGACAGATTATAACACTCCATTTCTGTATTTATTTAATTTGTTTTGAATGCGTTTTCTTTTGAAGAAAGAATGTTTTCTTCTTACACACTTTAAATCTCCTTTTCTTTCAGAGTTCTTCAATCAAACTTCTAACATATTATCACTCTAACGATGGAATCTGTGCATCTCTCTCTCCAATTCCTCCCTTCCATTCTAATCATTCTCGAGTTGATCTTTGATCTTTCTCTCAACTATCGATTTCATCGGTGATATTCATTCCTCAAATTGCCCGGTTCCCTTTATAATTACGAGTAGTCTTTGATTGTCTTCCCGTTGATCTCATATGATAGAAGAATAAATTGATTCATCGGATACAAAAGAGAACTCGTTGATTGAAGATGCGGAATGAAGTGAGAGAGGGAATACACGAGAGATCATTCCATAGGAGAAGAGGAATTAGAATGAAGAAAAGAGGCAATGAATGGAGATAGAAATTCACTCGTAGAGAAGAGATGATGAAGAGAGAAATGGAGAGAGATAATGGGAATAAAGAGAATTAGAGACGATTGAGATGGAATCCAGCAGCTGGAGGAAGAGGAATCTGAAATGGAAGGAATAGGAATGAATGGGAAAAGGAATGACTTGCCTGAGATAGAATCTCCAGTAATCTAAGACACTTCTTAGATATATCAGGTTGTGGATGTTTCACTAAGAGTTCCACTCTCTTCTCCAACTAAACAATTTATTTGTCTATCTACATTCTCAATAAGGGAAGGAAATATTTTGTTCTCGTTTAGAGACATACCTCATTTCTTGCTCGATATCCGAATATAGCATGGAAGAGAGTATGAGAAGGATTACCAAATGGATCGATTATGAATGGACCAAGCTTATCGTATGTTATGTGTAATGCATCCACTGCTGATGACATGCATAGAATCCATGTTATCGCACGAATTAAAATCTGAGAGAGAAGGGGGATTGAGAGAGAGAGAGACGGGAAGGAATGGGATAGAGACTGACCTCTGTCTTGTCTGTATCAAGAACACATAGAATCCCATTGATAATCTGAGATGGAAGAAGTGAATGAGGAGAGGGAAGAGATAGTCTCACCTTGGATCCAAGTATATGAGGGACAAGATCGGGACAACAAGAGAGATTGACAAGTAATCGAAGAGCATCGAGAGATGGTTCACCTCTTAACCATACTCGAGAGAGTACACGAGGAATACAACGAGAATACATTTCAATCTCAAGGAATCGATGGAAAGAGAAGAAGTGGAGACAGTACCTGATCTTTTGTTATATCAATGGATAAATTTGTTAGTGCTTGCATAGCCACACTTCCTTCAGTTTCATCTCCCGTTGAGATTCGATCAATTAATCGAGGAATGCACGGAGAGAGAATTGCCTACAATTTATCTACTACCTTGAAATTTAATAATTCTAGGGGAGAGAAAGTAATAAGTATGTCTTAGAAGGGAAATAGAAGAAGGAAATATCAACTGACATGATTCTCTTTGCTGACTGCCATATTAGCAAGACATTGCATGAGCATAACTTTTCCTCCTTTGGAAAGAGTGAGACCAGATGAAACCATCTCACTGATTCGATGAGTTATCCCATTCTCACGAAGAATTATCTATAATTGAATCTCGTCAACTATGGAAGGAACCATTTACACTCTTTCTCTCTCTCTCTAAGGAGAATCCTATGGGACTCTTTTATTGGAAGTGCAATGGAGACCTTCCCTTGTTCATCTCATTAGTGAATCCTCTCTCCTCCATACCCAAATGACCCTATCTATTTCATTATATAAAGAGTGCTCCATTTACGTTCAGAACATAGTAATATCGAATGGTTTCACATACACAAAGGAACGAAAGAGGAGATAATGCCACGAAGATTATTTTCACTTGAAATAAAGAAATCGAGTCTTCTTGCATCTTTCCAATTTCAGACTCCTTTGTGGAGTGAATCTTTCAATGGAAAGAAGGGAAATCCATGGGAAAGGACAGATTAAAGACTCAATTCATGAAGAGAAGAGAAACAATTGAATATAATAGATATGTACCTGATTGGATTGAATAGCGGTTGCATTTGATATGACAGTGAGAAGAGGAAGAAGAATATCAGCAGCTGGATCAAGTGCATGAAGGGAAGTGAACATCTAGAAGATTCATTCCATTACATTCAATCGAATTATTCATTATCTCACCAATTTAGCATCGCCTTCATTGAATAATTTCTGTTGTTTGTATAACTTGTGAATAAGTCCTCTGAAAATATCAAAATAATCGAGCGACGTATTTTCTAGGAATGACAGTAAACTTCCCATTGAAGCCATTTTCGTCGTATCTAAGCAAACTATGTAACTGTGATGGTGCTATCAAGACTTTCTATGACCATTTGTCCACCATTTGTCATCTTTTCGATTTGGTCGACAAAATGGCGAATGGAGGGGAGAAATATGAAAAAAAGATGAAGGAAAGAGAGAGAGCGAAACATCAATTTAAGATGTAAATGGAATGGAAGAGACATCAACGAGCACATACCTCAATCTCTCAGTTCCAAACATTTCACTGCATGGATTGGAAATAATTCTCCATTCTGATCCAATTGGAGAAGAAAGTGGAGAACTTCTTTCCTCATCTTCGGGATCTTTTTGAGGAAGAGCCTAAAGGGATAATAATATAAATGGAATGAATAATGAATATAATCACTTGGAATCGACCAAGACGAGGAGAGGCTATCTCTACCACGAATCCTGATTGTTGCTGTCCCATTCAATGGAATCGATAAAGAGAGAAGGGGAGGAAGGGAGGAAGGGAGGAAGGGAGGAAGGGAGAGGGGAGGAGGGAGATACTCTTTCTTCTTCCCTCTTGGGGAGGTCTCTGCCCCAGGCATCGAAGAGAGAGAGAGAGAGAACAGAGAAGCAGAGGAGAGAGAGATGGAGAGAAATACGAAGACATGAATGGTTTGTCGTCTCTCTTAGAAGAACGAATGGGGATGAATAGGGAGAGGAACTGTGCATTGATTATCCCTATCAAAGGAAAGTCCCTAAATTGGGAAAAAAGGATGGTTGAAGGAAGTCAATTGGTGCATCCTATTCATATCCGTCGTAAAATGAAGATATTACTTCATTTCACATATTTTGATGAGGACGAACAAGGAATAAAATGGTTGAAAATTTGTAATTCATCAGTGTGTCTTCCTTTCCTCACAGACAAATGAAGGAAGGACAGTCCACCATCACCATTTTAAACGAAATTTTAAAAATAAAATATTAGACATGTTTTCAAATTTGTGTATAATCTCATCCATTGAAAGAATATTGCTACTAATATTAGGGGCCGCAAAGAGGATGGTCAATTTTAATCCATGGGGTCAAAAGTATGTTCTAACTATCCCTCATGAACCCAATAACATCATGTTTTTTGCCGTTTGTTGATATCTTGTCTGCGAGCAGCGCTAGAGCCCGAGAAGTACGCGCGCAAAACACTGGAGGAGAGGGGAGAAAGGCGAGACGAGAGGGAAAGGGGCGGAGCCTAATTAGCGTGTGTCTCTCTCCCTCCCCCCGCCCTCTCGCCCGCC
>LS487412.1:76304-101270 GCA_900490705.1 Pristionchus arcanus
GCGGCTTCTAGAATGTTCGAAATGACGGGAATAGGTTCAGCGGTTTCTAGAATGTTCAAAATGACGAGTTTAGTCTCATAGGCGTCGAAAATGATTGGGACAGGGCCACAACGTTCGCAAAACCAAACATAGCGCATAACCCGGCGTAATCAAGACGAGAAGCGCGCCGTAGGCGCGCGCACTCGGCTGGTATCCAAAAATTGGGAGGTATTTTTCCTACACTTTTGACTTATGCCACCTTGAGTGTAGCACCGTTCAGAAGCACTTTTTCGACTTCTAACCGGTGCAGATCGATAGAGCTCGGAAAATTAGGTGGGGTTACTCTTAGAACAATTTTTCTCTAAAATGCACCAGCGCCGAGATACAACGACTGAAAGTTGGGGATCCAGGACACCGACCCGGTGCCGGGAGCCCCAGAATGATTTCTGCACAATGGGACTTTAGGGGATGATAGGGCATGCCTAGAGGTGATTTATGCCGATGTTGACTAATTTTGGAAATTTGCCCCATACCCACCCTCAGCTCGATTCTCTCGTGACAGGCGTGATATCTACAAATTTGAAAAAAATTAAATTGTAAAAAAATAATCAAACTTCAAAAAGGTTACTTTAAAATTTCGGAGTCTAAAATTCTGAAGAAAAAAGGGAAAAAAAAGAAAAAAGTGCAAACTCGTTTTCCCTCAAATTCGATTTCCCTTCGCCTCATGGTAATTCTTGTTCTTTTCAAATTTTACATGAATCTTATCAGTATAGATAATATTCACATCCCTAGCATTTCTTTCTTAATCAATTAATGGATTTAATTAATTAATGGTTCTGTGTTTATATCTCCCCCTTTCGTGCAATCATTGTCTTTTTCTTTAGCAAAGGTCATTTCTTTCCTCTCTCTATTCTTCCACATTATCATCCGATGTAGATATGAACCTGTTTATTACATATTTAACATAAAATGTTTCCCAACAAATCTTTGTGTTCATAAAATGTTTCCAAACAAATCTTTGTGTTAATGGATGATCCCCATAAATAGCATCTAACTAAATTTTCGATTTGAGATTGTCCCTGTTATCTATCTCTCTGTAACACTCTTGGAAGATAAAAGGTAAAAAAAGGTAAGATATTGAGAGTAATTGAGCAAAATAATGCAATCGTTGAAATTTCTGAAATTGTTGAAATAAAACTACATTTTTCAGCCTGTTTTAAAAAAGCCCAAAGAGAATTTATCGCGAGGCAGAATGATCAATCAGCTCACAATTGAAATATTTGAATAGACACTAAATTGAAACTCTTCCTCTAATGAGATATTCTCTAATCCTCTCTACCTTCGTCACTTTTATCTGATCATTTCTACGTTATTTGTTTTTCTTCTTATTTTCTTTCATTATTCATTCTATCTATTATCTATCACTGTCGTGAGATCTTTCTACACGAATCTTCCGTAATCGTCCTCCCTTCCCTTTCTTTCTCATTCTCTTTCTCCTTTATACACCTCCAAATATCCTTCGTAGTCGAAAAAGAGGACAATCATGTTTCAATCCTTCCTCGTATCTAAAATGAGTCCTTCTTCTATTCTACTCGATTACCTTTCCAATCTCCTTTTCTATTTCTCTTCTTTTCTTTCCATTTGTCCTTCTATCTTCTTATGTTTCTATGTGTCATCACTCATATCAATATCCTTCACATCATATTCTCTCTCTTCTCTTCTCTATTCTAACTTCTTCTATCTTTCCTCATTCAATCTCCATCGTTCACCCCCCCCCCCCTCTTCTATCTATTATCCATTTGTGAGTAATCAGAATATCTTATACTCTTCAACTCAATCCTTTCTCTATAAATCCATCATGATCTCAATCAAATTCTCTCGGGAATAAACATTTCTCTCTTTCCTTTCCTTCTCTCTTCCTATGGTAATCATTCCATTTCTCTCTTCCCAATTTTGACCTCTTCCACTTCGTATTCTAATCTCTTCTATTTCTTCTCACCTCACTTCCCCTTTTCTCCTTCCTTTTTCCTATTCCTAAACCTTCTCATTCATCTCTCCATTATCCTCTCTCTAATGACCAATATGCTACATCTTCAATTCTCCTTGCATTATCATTCCTTGTCTATTTCAATTCTTTCACTTCTGGATCAATCTTCCCTATGATTCCATCGAAAAGAGAGCTAATAAATCTGTCCCTCTCATATCCATAAAATAGACAGTTCTTCTCTTCTTTACTCGCCCGTCTCAATTTCCAATATCTACGATCCCCATAATAATAATATTCTCATTTTGTCGGTTGTAAATACCCCCATCGTCTTCATCTTTTCTACGTACAGTCCCTTTCCTCTTCTCTTCCATCCTTCTTCATTTATCTCAATCTCATCTTCAACTTATCCTCTCTCTTCTCTTTTTTTCATTCCTTGCAACTTCATTTCATCTTCTCAAGTCTCTTCTCCATTGAGGTTGAAACCCTTGGTGTGAATTGAGCGGAGAGATAGATAATTCCCTCTTTTCCTTCCCTTCTATATCTCATCGAATCTCTTCTGCACAAAAGAATCAAAGCAGCATCATTTCACGTCATCGTGCATAAACTTCACCAATCCCTCATTCCTACAACGTTATTTATTATTGTAACAGTGCGTTTTTTTCTCTTGGACTTAAGTGAGAAACACCCACTCATTCATCCCTGAATATACACGATTATAATTGGATTACATACGTTTCAGACCCATCCTCCATATTCATCCACCTATTTTCCCATTGCCTTCTCATCTTCATCTATCTCCTTCCGCCACCTCCCATTATGTGTCTAAGCTACTCCGAAATGACCGAACGAGTATTAGAAAAAGGTCTTGTCGACTATGATTGATATGTGCCCATCACGAAACATCTCCCTCCTCCTCTTCCTCCCCTCTCCCTCCATCCTCTCTCACGTTCCTTCCCTCTCAACTCCTCAACTTCCGACACTGGAATCTGATTTAATTTGAATTCCTCTGCAACAATCATGTTCCTTCATCTCCTTCCTCCTTTTCCCCTCTCTCTCTCTCTTCTCCCTATCATCTCTTTACTTAATCATTCCACCTTCAGATGTGTTATAACTTTCGATATCTTCGTGGTATCGATTGTTTTCTCGATGTCTTCCTTCTTCCACTCATTTCATTCGTCGGTATATCTCTCAATCTCTGGTGCATCCTTGTATTCAGAAAGACAAGGTACATCATTCTCTCTCATTCTCAATCATCATCATATTATAGATCTCATCCTCTTGTACCTGCTCTTACTCTTCTTTCACTATGTGATATTCTTCAATTATCACTCTCAATTCTCGTATTATTTCTACCAGCTCTCATCGACTTCTTCGAACTCAATCAGGTACTTATTCTTCCCTTCCCCCTTCTTTTCCTTCCCTCTCTTCTTCCCCCTTCATCCCCTTTCGAACTCTTTGATCTTGTCATTCTTCGTCATCTTCCATTGAGATCTCATGGACTGGCCAACTGACATATATTTCAACTGGTCTTCTTTCTCCTCTTCTTCTAGCTTCCAATTGTGCTTCAATCTGGACAATTTCATACATTTCAATCGAAAGACATCGGGTTGGTCTAATCAAAGTATCTACTCATCTTCTCATTATTCCAGGCAATAGTCAATCCTTTGTCTACAGTTCAATCAAAGGGCCCGAGAGTGAGAATTATTATCATTTCTTTCTAATTTATCACGTTCACAGGTCCTTCCTCTAGTTCTAATTTCGATTCTCGCGATTCTATTCAATGTTTCTAAATGGTATGAATTCGACTGGGATTGGAGGAAACTTCGAAATGAAGAGAAGTGAGATTCTTTCTCTTTTTCTCCCATTCATCAGGCTTCCAATTCGTAGAAATATCAGCAGGTTTCTATTACAGAGAAGGATATTTGTTTGGGTTTGCACCCACTAATTTTATCTATCATTTCCCCAATAATCTCACAATGAACCACACTTATAAATTTACGGTATGATAGCATCTCAATCATGTAAAATGGAACGTTTATTCAGAGAGAATTGATCCTATATCCCCTATTGGTCTACTTCATTCCAATTTCATTCCTTACTTGTCTTAATCTTCGAATTCTTCTGAAGTAAGTCAATTTGATGGTCAAACTTATTGATCTTCTTCACAGAATATCAAAGGCAAGAGTGACATCTACTCATAGAAGTCGAATAGCTCAAGAGAAGAGAACTATTTCTCTACTCATTTCTATTGTACTTCTATTCTTCTTTTGTCACACAGGTAATCAATTCATTTCCATCTACCGTAATCCATTGCCTTCTTCTCAGGAGGTCTCATCATTCGATTTGTCGAAGAGAGTGAAGGCGAAGGGTCAGTTTATTTATAATATTCATTTTTAAAATATATGAATCAATTTGAACATGAAGTAATTAAGTTCCTCTTTAGCTTTGTTCTCGTCAAGGACATAATCAATATTCTATTCAATGTGAATAGTATGGCCAATCCGATGGTCAGTTCATCCTCTCTTCCTCATTTTGCGATTGATCCTAGTATTATTTGATCCTGTAAAAAAGATTGTATTGATAAGTGAATGTTGATATAATTGATTGATGCAGTTATATTTCTTCTTCACTCGTCAATTTCGTGATCTTCGTGAGAGATATATATCTGCTCATTTTTATTCTTCCACTTCAAGTCGTCCTTCTTTATCCAATATCCATCACACTTCAACTAAGAGGTCACTCATTTCATTCCCATTTATTACGTTCTGTTCAATTTCGAATTCGAGAAATGAATCGTTATTCTCCCTCGTCACTCTTTCAGGTCTTCAATGATCTACGAGAAAGCAAGTGAATACACAATGATGGTCGATGGAGAGAAAGGAGATGCAATTTGTCTTAAATTATCTCCAACTAAAGAGAAGATTCAAAAGAAGACTTCATTGAGAGAACCACTTGTTTCTTCTCCTGTTTCAATAAGAGAAAGATCTCGATCTAAACACTGATCATCCATCAATTCCCCTCCAATTTATCCTTTTACGAGTATTATTCTATTCTTTCCATATCCATGTTTTTTTCCATTTCACTAATTATTCTCTTCCTATTAATTTTCTTATCCTATCTTAACAGATCTCATCAGCTCTCTCAAACATTTTACGAGTTGTCCTTTCTCTTCTTCTCCATTATCTTGTCTTCTTCTATCATTTCCCAATGAACAACTGGTACTCATTTCCTCTCTTTCTCACTACCCATTCCATTCTTTCAATCCAAATGTACGGATAAAAAATATATTTATCCGTAGAACGATATCAGCACACAATTTAGATATGAATATTCTAAAAATGCACCAATAAATATATTAATACGCGTAGTAATAAGTGGTAGAGATTGACATAAAAGGGAAAAAGTATTAGTAATAAATGATTCACATTCGGAAATTCTCGTTAGGATCGATGAGAAAGAGTAATTGAGATCGTAAGAGGAAAGGATCTTCGTCGACCATGAGACCTAAGAAGGAATATCATCACAGAGACACAAATTTTTATGGTGAAGAAATTATGTTTACTCGGAAAAAATGAAGAAGAAATTCGAAAAAAATGAAGAAATTATCTCTACACTATTTATGATTTCCCTAGATGAAATATATTGATTGCAAATTTTGTATTTTTATCAATATATCAATATGCATAATTGGTAAGTGCTGACCGTGAGTGAACATCTGAGCCGCTTCAATGAAATCAGTGTAATTTTCAGCTGCTTTCTCCCATTAATTACCCTCTATATTACGGGCGAAGTCTGATGAAGCATCGATAGATGAATGGAGAGCTGCAAAGAGGGAGAGAGAAAGGAGGTGGGTGGTTAAAAGGGGAGGGGAGATCCCCCTATATAAGAATGAAACTAACCTGATGATAGTGAAGAAGCAGATGACTGTAGGAATAGACGAGTGGCCAATTGTTTAAGAGCCTTCCGATGAATAATAAATATTTGATCGAAGGAAGGAAGTGAACGAAGAACCTCCTTAAGTTGACAATGAGAATATCATCATTCTAATTTCGATTCTTCTTCCTTTCTTACCTTGTTAGTCTCCTTCCATACAACTTCATGCACTTGAGTACACAAATGGCCACATAATTTGCCCACCCAATGAGTAATCTACAATTATCTCCCTTCTTCATCATCTAATTAATCTCTCTCACCTCAGCGAGTCCTTTATGCAGACCTTTCAGCATTTCATCGCATCCTTTTGTAAGGGGAGGGAGACAGAGATATGCCTGAAGGAATGGAGATAGTTAATACAGATGGGAAGATGGAATGATACCTGCGAGATATGATGATACACCTGGGATAACTTGGATAGAAGTTTGTGTGCTTCAGTGTAGATGGAAATATTAGAAGATGAGACTACGATAGAGAGAGCACCCGATACTTGGAGAGTTATATGAGGAACTAAAGATAAATAATCAATTAATACACTATCTCTAATGGAATAAGGATAACCTCCTATCTTCTTTGAATAATAGCTGACAGCCAATAGATGATCATCGGGAAAAGCAGCGATTGCATCTCGCATCTCAGCGAATCTCTTATGCATTGAACCACTCAATAATAATTAATAAATTTAGATTAGAAAATAGGAAAAGATACTCGAAATGAGGAACTCTTGTGACTCGATCTCCCAATAGGAAAACCTGCCATACAATCTCGAGTGAATTGGCAACAAGATTAATTTGTTTCGATAGAAATTTCGATCGATCTCCGCATGTTCGAATCCATCTTAAGCATTCGATATATTGATATTTCAATAACATTCAACATTACTCACTTTATGGAATCTTTGAATATTTCGTTAATATCTTTGTTAGTAACTCCTCTTTCAATCGTCATCGCAATCATCTTTCTCTCTTCATCTCTTTCCTCTTTTAACACATTCCAATTCACAGAAGAATATTCCTCATTCAGAGAAGGATCTCGAACTCTGAAAAATTAACAAATCTAGATAGTGTTATCCTATGACCGAGAAACCTCATAAGTGCAAGTTTGCCCTCAGCCATTATTTCATCAGCAATAGTCTTATTGATTGATTTTCCGTGTCCCACTCGGATACCGTAGTTCTTCCTCCATCTCTCACCCTCTATTCGACCACCTCAAGGATTTAAAATTGTTTATTGTGAATATAATGATAGAGTGAATAATAACAGACCTCGATACGATTCATGCAGTTTTGAACCATCTCCAATCTCCACAATTAATCTCAATTCAGACACTTCCCCTGATAACATGAACCACTCTGCATCTCTAGAAGAATCAATCATTAATCTACAGTAATCATTCAATCTTCTTCTTCCTATCGTACAGTATCGAACAACTTACTCGAGAGTCTTCTCAATGGCGAATCTGAGTAGATTAATGATGGGTATCGTTAATTCGTGATTGATCAATTCATGTGAGAGAAAAGAGATCAGAACGTCAATGCATTCTGCACACTGAAAACCATTTAATTGATAGTAAGACTGAAAGAAGGATGAAAACGTAAACGTCTTTTTGTTTGACACTCACCGACGAATTTCGAAGTTTTATCAATTGCCTCGATATTGAAATGAAGATCTCTCCTTTCTCCATTATTAGTTCTATGTTATTTTTTATCGATTCCGGAGAGGGAAAAGGACGAATGTAGAACAAAAAGACTGATTCCTGTCTGAACAATTAATGACAATTCTGAAGCAGTATTAAAGGAAGTAATCGTATACCTTATCTCTTCGAGATATTCGAGTACAATTTTACATAATTGAGAGGGTAAATCGTCCTTTTTGTTATTAATTATGTCTAGAAGTGAGTCCTCTGTATTCAGTATTCTGATACAAATTGATTATTTCGGATGCGAAGAATAAAAGTTACTCAGTGATAAATTGAAGAATCGGCCTGAGAAAGGCTCTCGTTTTACTAATCGATTGATTACAAATAACGAGAGGGCATAGAGTAGTAACATATCCATCCTAAATTAATCAATGACTGATCATCAAGTGTATCGTATCACATAAGATAATCATTGCATAAAATAAATAAAAACCTGTATAGCAAAAACTAAAAGATCTCGTAATCTTTGCAATAATAAATAACTTTTATTTGACTAACTTTTATAGTGAAGAGGAATGTTGATTTCCTCGAGAGGGCATCAGAGAAGAACGAGGAGAATCCACTCATTGATACTTCCACGCATTCACGCTTAATAGATTAATTACATTAATTTCCTATTCGGACATTTTTTCTTCATTTATCTTCATTTGAATAGTCTATTATTAACTTACTTGCATTGGATTTGCTCTTGTTCTTTCTTTGAGAAGAGGTAGATATTCATGAGAGAAGTTTCCCGAAGGAGCGCGTATTTCAGTGGATGGACAATCATCTCAATATCACAACAACTATTTTAATTAGAAGAGAATTTAAAGATGGATAAACATGCCGATAAATGAAATGGTCTACCTCTGGCACTATGAACACATCCATCATCGATAGAAGGCTGAACCCTCTCATCTTTCTTCCCTTTAACTAATGATAAACCATTCCGAGCAGAATTAATTGATGAAGAGAACTACAACGTACATGAGAATCAAATAATAATGAAATCGGAAACTGACATGCATATCATTAGTTGAACGATATTGCTTTAATATTTCTCCATCATCGAGAGATAGAGACAGTCGATAGAGGAAGTAGACCATCGATTGAAAACCATCCGATGAAATCTCATCTAGATCAACATTTATCTACGGTTAGCTCACATCAATACCAATACCTTCTAAATAGGAAGCAGTTGCTATTCTATCATTTAATCCTAATCTCTCCAATCGGTTCATAACCTCTTCTCTTATTACTTTATCTGATTTCTGAATCAAAGGAGAACATTGGTTTTAAAAGGAAGTTATTATCATACTAGATATGAATCTCCTTCACATCTCATTATCTCGCCCATTAAATTGATTTTGTCCTTCGGTCTGGCATATTTGCCGAGGATAAGTCGAGATATTTCCTCCATTATCGACTACACATCCGAAAGTACTGTATAGTATCCAAAAGTACCGAAAGTTTATGTTTTACCCACGCAAATAAGTAATGTATATACAGGTAGAACAGTGCCACAAACACTTGACAGTGAACGAATCATTCTAGCGAATATTCAATGTCTACTTTGTTTATCAGACAATGAAAAAACATTCAAAACAGTCAACATGATAATAACAACTAGATAAACACAATTTACATTCATCACCTTCCGTGATAGTGTTTGCAACTACCTATTGTCGTCCCGTTCTTCTCATTTTAATCAATCTCATTTCTTCTCCTCCATCTAATAATTCATGTCCAATAGGTCTCACATTAAGATGAGAAAGACCACGAGAAAGAGTTCTCACTGCAGATGATAAACCAGCCAATGATGAGAGAGGAAGAATTGCACGAATCTTACTCTCTTCTGTTAAATTGAATGTCTTTCTCTCTGAAGAGTCCTCTCTCTCAACTCACTCTCGTCATCTCCACTCATTTCATCAATAGTAGCTCTTCTTCTCGTTAATTCGTGTAGAACTGATTGAGAAGGACAATCCGCTGGTAGTGTCAATTCAACCTCAATCAGTTAACAGTTAAAAGAATTAATGGGAAGGAATGACTAACCTCCATCACTGGTTCAACTAATCTCACTCCACATTTTTTCAGTCCCATTTCAATGCATTTGTGAGCTGCTGCGCACACTAAAAAGATGAATTAATGATTAGGAAGAAGAGTTAGTAAAAGAATGAAGAAGACTTGGAAGGAGAGAGTAGATACCTAGATTTGTTCCCACTTTTCCTCCAGATACTGTTAATTCAAGTAAAGAGACGGAAACATCATACACAGGGAAAGAAAGAAGAGGACCATGATGAAGAGCTGATGATACTCCCTTTAATGAATCATTACAATTAACAATCTAATATATGTCTCATGTATATCATAGAATCGATAAGAGACTACCGTACCTCTCTTAATCCCTGTTGCCAATCAGGGCGTGGTAATCGTGTCCCAGGAGGAAGGGCCATCTTCAGTCTGTAATCAATATCCACATGTACCGTAATCCGAATATCGCCCACTTTTTCCATTTGCCCAATCCTTCTTCTGGTTCAATTCTCAATTTAACAGCAGCTGAATACGTTCGTCCATCTACAGTATCCTCCACATATTCACTATGTTCTATCGTATTCTGCACTACTTCGCGATACGATACCTGCGGTGAAATCGATAACTAAGAGAATAGAGTATATAAATAACCTGGAGTGGACCAAGGAAAACATTCAATCCGTATCCCCTGACTAGTCTATCCTTCACAATCTCAACATGTAATTCTCCCATTGTCTCTAGAATTGTCTGTCCACTTTCAGTGTCTTCTCGAACCCTTAATGAAAAGAGATAATCGATGGAAGGAACAGGAGGGATAAACCTGAGACTGGGATCTTCCACAACTAATTCCTTGAGAGCTCTTTCAAGTGCATGTCTCTTCTTCATATCAGGAGGTTCAATTGAACAATAGAAGACAGGATCAGGTTGATCGATCCCTATACTACTCATTATTATGGTCATATCTTCTCTTCCATCCCTCTCACCATCAAATATTATATGTGATCCTGCATTCTCTTCAGGAATCATTCTTTTGTCGCAATCTCTGAAATCACTACTAATTGTAGTTTTAAGTGTAGCCTCAATTTGTCATAAATAAATAATAAATATTCTAACATAGCAATGAATGCATCTCCAGTCAAACTCTTCTCTAATCCTCTCACTGCAATGATACTTCCTTCTTTTGCACTCTTAATCGGATCGAGTGAATCTGATTGAGCTTCGAATAGCTAAAATAAAATCATTAAATATATAATCGATTAGTCATATCATAATGTACAGTACCTCAATAGGACCTTCCTTTTCTCCTCTAGTCCAATTCCATAAATAACTTCCTCCTTTCAATTCTCCACTGTACACTCGAGTGTATCCAATTCGACCATTTCGCTTATCGTGAATTATCTGACAACATAGACATGCGTATATAATAGCAAAAAAAAACATTAAACAAACCTTAAAAAGGAGACCCGAGAAATGATTTCCGATTGAATTCTTGACTAATTCGCTTGCATTCTCAGGTGAAGGGAGAAAATTGCAAACGAGATCGAGACAAGGACGAACACTCGAAGCTGATCTGAATCAATCAATATTAATCATTCTACAGTAATCAATATGTACCGTAGTGCACTACCAGATGCAACAGCACACGCAGATCTAGAGAGAGAAGTTCGTCCAAGAGCTGAATACACACATTGAAAGAGATAACGATTTGATTATCTAAGAACCTGCAATAATATCATCTCGAGTTACTTTCAATGCATCCCCTTGAAATTTATCGAGGAAAATAGAAGAGAACAATTCATCCGAGTCTGATAGACCAAGGCACATATTCTCCCTTCCTTCCAATAGCACATCAAATTCATGAGATGCGGTCTGGAAAATAAAATAGAGTTTGAAAGGAAATAAAATGAAATAGATTACTGTGACTTGAATCCACTCGCTTTGGTTTCCATCGGATAAATTGAGATAACGACCCTCTACTAAATCAATGAATCCATCTATTGATTTGTCTCTTGAGAAGGGAACAACCACAGGAAGAGCTGAGAATGAAAAGGAGGACGATTAGATTACTCATTTACTAACCTCGCACTCCCAATTTATCCTCAATTGAAGCTACAGACATCATGAAATCTGCTTGTGGTTTATCCATTTTATTGATTAGAAATAAAGAAGGAAGATTGTATTTCGCTGCTTGTCTCCACACTGTCAGCGTTTGCGCCTTCAATATTACTTCTCAAATACATCTACCGGGCCCCCTCCATTTATCTCTCCCATCTACCGTACTTGAACACCCGCACTTCCATCCAGAACAACCAAAAGTCCATCGAGTACTCTAACACATCTAAACAGATATATCATTCAATCAATAGATCACACTCGATAAAAATAACCTTTGAACCTCAACTCCGAAATCAACGTGTCCAGGAGTATCAATTAGATTGATTCGATGATCTTTCCATGGGAGAGAAACTATTGCTGATTGAACTGTGATCCCTCGTTCTCTTTCTACCTAGTAAAAAAATATCACTTCCATATTACGAATAAATGTTAACCTCAAGAAAATCGGTGAGTGTAGAGCCGGCATCCACATCTCCCATACGTCTCAATTCACCACAGAGATAAAGAAGACGTTCCGTTAGTGTTGTCTTACCTTCAAATTCAGAGGTAATCAATGTTGATATGACCCTCCTTCCAATCAAACCTGCATCAATATGTGCTACCACTCCGATATTTCTTATCTTCGCAATGGGCGCATTAATCGAGTAATTTCTCCTTCTTGTATAATCCGATGACAATTTCATCAATCTCAATCCTACTCGGTGCATCGCACATCTATTCGAAAGCGTTGAGGCAATAAAATAAATCTGAATCCGACACCACCCTTTTCCCCTTCTTAACCAAGCTTTATAGTTAAACAATTTAATATGGGTCACGAGCCCTTGAGTAGATCTGCCATGGAATTTAAAAATAAAAGAACTTTATATAAATGGTACACAAACAGACAACAAATCAACGAAAGTGTGATCTATATTGGACTCTCTCTATTTCTCTATTCGAGGTCTATGACAAAAATAGAAAGATCAAATTTGAACCTCCATGAAACTATTCAACAATAGCTCTCGATATAATTTTCTTATAGTCGAGTACCTTCACAGTCGTCCATAATTCTTCCCGAGTGAGCCAAGAATGAGAGACGATCTGAATTAATCACTACTTATCAAGTGCAAGTACAACTACATTATGTATACAGATACATTCAGGGGTCAAATACTCGTGTTAGAAAATCTAAAATGTGGTATGCTATTTCAAATGTTGATGACTATTGCACTTGCAGTGGCAAGGTTTCGTATAAATTCCTCCGATTTTGTCGATTGGTAGTATGATTTTCTCTAATTAGCGTTCAAATTGGGCTCAAAAATGTGGTATGCATAGGTCCTTCCGGGAGGGATATTTGACCTCTGGATACAATATATTTATCAATACCTCGTTTTTATTGAAATTAATCTCTCCCGATTTTGGAAGGACGATATCAGCAGCATAGAAGAACAACTGAAGGGAATGCACACGATTAGTTATTGAATGGTATCAAAATAGATGGTAAACCTTTGCTCCGAGTGCATCAGTCTTCAATTCATTCTTAATACCATTGGAATATGTGTGAGTGTGAACTGCGAATGGAGCATTCGAGAATGATACTCCATTTACTCCTGGGAGATACAATGAAAGACAACGTTGAGCTGTCTGTAATCAAGCATTACTCGTATGCCAATGGAAATTAATTTATGCTTACCTCACTCAAACTTTCTCCATTCACATTTTTCAACTGAGGCAGAATCCATGGGGAAGAATATTCTTTCCTTCCAAATCTTTGTTGAACAAGAAGAGTTAGTCGTCGATCGAGAAGACGTGAGAGAGAAGATAAAGAGGAAGAATCAGAAGGAGAAAGAGATGAAGATGACGTCGAAGAGATACCAAGGCTTAATTTGTAACATTATTTGCAGATCTTTCAACTATTGTATATTCCATTTCACATTCAATTAAATAATGAAGAGATAAAAGAGGAATAAAAGTAGAACATACGCCTTAGTGATATTTCCTCTTCTTTTGTTCCAATCATCAATTCTCATTGCATTAGTCTCTCCTAATTCACCTTCCAATTCAGAAAGATCTTTTCCTTCTTCAAGAAGTCGAGCACGTCTCTCTTCCAAACTAAATTACATTATTCATTCAAAATATAATATAATTATACCAACCGGGTCCGCGCGCCTACGGCGCCCGTGCCTAGAAGGGTTACGGTAGGTATACTGTTGTTAGGATACTGTAGGGTTGCGGTAATAGGTCATGCCATTTGAGAAGGAATGGGGGGTGGGGTAGATCCCGACATGTTCACGCTTGTTACCTCTGCGTCTCTGTCCGAGAGAGTTTCTCTGGCACTCTCGCCTAGGTGGACAAACACACGAACACACATAGGGAGACATCTCTCCTTTATTAAGGAGTATGATATGATAGTGTGAATGTGATATGCTATGGATAGGGATATTCTACAGAAGATGCTATGACTTTCACAAAAATAGTACATACATTTCATCCTTCTTTGACTTGAGCTCGAAATCGCACAGCAAACTCTTATCATCTTCTCGCTTGAGTGAGAGACGTTGGAAACTGAAATTCACTAGCACGTAAATATGTTAGGCATATTCCTCGCAAGGGCGGGCTGTGCCATCGCTAGCAAATATTTCGGAATTTCGGAAACGCCCATTTCTTGTTAGCCCACTGTGATTATTTTCTTTATGATGTTCACCACTTCTAACATCCCTTAACCCCCTTGGATTGGGTGGATTCGACAGTGTGAATGGGTTATATCGTAGGGGAAATTGAAAGATCACTGACGGAAAAAGAAACAAACTTTTGTTCAATAGCATTCATTGGAGGAGCGATGGTTGGTCGTCGAGTAAGCAGAAGGGATACCATTACATCCCATTTTGGAGCCATCTTTATCACAATGATAACCCATTTCAATAGTCAAGTGGGCATCCAGGTATCACATACTGTACATTTACAGAATCAATCAATTTGTGGTATGAATTGGCATTATTCATTTATTCATATATGGCAACAGAAAAGTATACAACCAGATGGTGTGGATAATCGACTTCTACCGTAATCTAATAGTTCTAAACATGTATTTACACATAATTACTCTCCCTTATAGACAGGAGGTCTCTTCTCGTTGAATGCTGCGAGTCCTTCTACTCGATCCTTTGTCACAATAATCTGTAATCATTTATGAATACCGTAATCATTCGATAATTAATGGTACCCTGTCATAAGCTTGTTCCTCCACTCTATTCGTTACTTCCGAATCTGCGCGTAGAGCCGTGTCAATAACAACCTCAAATATTTTATTATAAATATAATTCGTGCCAGTAATCAGCATTCTCTTCGGGCAGTACGCGAGAGAAACAGGATGTTCCCCCATACGGACATTTAGACATGAATAGCGTACCTTAGCAAGTTTCACTCCAATTGGTCCTCGGGGAATAATCTCCCTAGCTAGATCGAGTGCCTGAAATATCGAAATTTAATAATAGGAAAAAAAGAAGAATACATGAATAAGATGAACATCTCAGCATCAAAAAGTGCAAGGATAAGTAACCTTTTCGTAAGCAGCTTCGGGGCCACCCTCAACGGATGAATTAACTACTCCTAATCTCTCGGCCTCCTTTCCATCGAATATCCGTGCAGTAAATATGAGTTCTTTTGCTTTGCTTCCTCCGATCAAACGAGGAAGTCGTTGACATCCACCAGCACCTCAACTTTATCTATCTATTATAATTAATTAATAAGATTATTAATATGTCTATTTTTCTATGAATCGAAGAGCGTTAATTAAGTACAATACCTGGGAATATAGCTAGTCTGGTCTCAGTCAGTCCCATCTTTGTGTTCGATGCAGCAACTCGGATATCACATGCAAGTGCGAATCTAAACATAAAACACTATTAATGATAGTATTGCAAGTAATACATAATAATGGAGTAACAAATGACTCACTCAAGCCCTCCTCCAAACGCAACTCCATCTAGTGCAGCAATTGATGGAATGGGAAGAAGAGAGATCTTATCAGCAAATCCCCTCAATTTCTTGACCAATCCTCCAACTTCGCTCTGAGGCATCGTTTTACGCTCCTTTAGATCAGCGCCTAGAATACAAGTTATACAACAATTAGGAAAGGTCAACGAATAATGATGCAAAAAAAAGCTATGACTAACCAGAGCAGAATGCGCCGGGGACATCACTTTTAAGGATGAGAACACGGGCATCAGAATCAGTAGCGAGAGACTACAAATGTAGAGAGATACGTATTGAAGGATAGAGAATAACTGACATCAGCTTCTTCATGAAGTCTGGCAATGAGTTCTTTGCTGATTGCATTCTTGGTCTTTGGTCGATTGATTCGGAAGACCACGATACCTAAATATTAAAGATGTTTTATTTTAATCGCCAATTCCCAAAGAGTATTGATACCTTTCGCCTCCTACAGTAATCCAAATGAGTGGCTCACCTTTATCTTTTCCTTCGAGTCGTTGGACAGTGAGACAAGGCGGATCTGCCGATGAGAATCGTAATGAAAGAATGGAAGAGATTCCAGAACGAGTAGACAACATTCCACGAGTCAGCATACTGTAATCCAGTTATCTTCCAGTGTTTATGGACAGATGCTAATAAGGCAACATGGCTAATAACGACAATGCATATAAGAGAGAACGAGAAAAGGAGGTAATTATCAATGGATAAGCCGGTTGCCTACAGAATAGTTCTAGCTACTGCCTCCGTTTTCAGTATTGCAGCAATCGTCTCTCTATTATGTACTCTCCCGTTACTTCATTCATACATACATCAAATCAAAATAACTAAAGATATTGGAATATGTATTGTGAGTTCAAATCTTTATATTTTTAAGAAATTAAAATTCAGGAAGATGCACGAATCGTCATCAATCTACTTAAGGAAAGCAATTCAATCAGAAATCGAACAATTCGATCTACCAACGATGAATGCTCTCCCTGTTGTCTGCCTGGGCCAAAAGGAGTGATGGGTCAGCAGGGAAAGCATGGAAAACCAGGAAAGCAGGGTGCTCCCGGACAGCCAGGAGAATGGGAATCTCCTCCTGATCCAGTGTGTCAACCAATTACTACTCCACCATGTATACCTTGTCCTAAAGGAGAAAAGGGACCCAAAGGAGCACAAGGTCCACAAGGAGAACCCGGAATAGATGGAAAACCAGGAACTATTGGAAAGGATGGAGATCCAGGACCACCCGGACCCAAAGGAATTGACGGAGAATCGGGTGATGACGGAGAACCAGGCATGGACGGACTACCAGGAATATCTGCTCGGATGGAAATGAATCCCGATGGAAATCCTGGTCCTGCAGGGGAGCCTGGGCTAATTGGTCCTCCAGGAGAGCCAGGAGATAATGCTAATGCTATTCGTGGCGAACCGGGTTCAAAGGGAGAACGGGGTCCTGAAGGATCCGTAGGATTTGATGGACCTCCTGGGATGCCAGGAAAGAATGGACCGCCAGGAATGCCTGGCCTACCGGGAGTATGCCCAACGAACTGTGATGGTCAATTTAACACGCATGAAGATCACTATGCATCCATGATTCTACATTCTAATGCTATTTCGCGCAAACACTGAATCTGATAAAGCAATGGTGAATTAAGCAATTTCAGACATAACAGAATTGGGAAATAAACGTCTCACATGAAAATCAACTTGTTTGAAGATATCCCACAGACAAATATTCGCGAATTCGAGAAAAAAAAACAGTTGTACTAGCATTACACAATGTCATATCACGGGAGTTGAAATAGCTCTTCCCTCGAGAAAAACTGTTTAATCGAACAGTACAATTACACACCTGGCAGATATGTGGCATTCATGGATACGCTAAGTATATATTTTTATTGGAAAGCGGTCCTTACAAAATTTTATCAAATTCAAACTTTTACAAACACCTCACACGTAGTGACACCCTCCACAGGATCGACCGGCCGACCGGACCGTCCGTCCGGAAAATAGTTTAGGATATCTCTCTTGCGTGTATGCGCACTTTTTGCGGTAATTTAAAACTTACAGTAATCTATTTACGTCGTCAAATATGATAATAAAGTGAGTTTTGAATGGCTTTTACAATACCACAAGGTATCAATTTGCCAAAAATTTGTAACTTCTTGGGTCTTGCACGGATTTGATTTCAAATGTGATAATATACTGTAGAAAGCGCGAAACTACAGTATGCAGCAATTGTGCGCGCACTTTGCGAAAGAGGCAGGGGAGGGGATTTAGGCACAGCATGACACCGGTCGCTGTGTCACAGCGTGCCTCAAAAAGTATAAGCGCTGTAAGATTTGTGCTACCAAATCAAAGGTTATAAAATGCGTAAGCATTGAATTAGATCTTTACGAAATCCGCAACTTCGAAAAACACTTTGCGCTCTCCTAATTGATAAATGAAAATCAAAATAAACAAGAGGAACTTATGAGTAAATCATTTTCGGTGTTGCCAATATTGCAATAGTTACGCTGTTTAGCAAAACTTTTAGCAGCACAAATTTTACTGCTCGCTTTTTATGAAGAAAAATGTTTTTCAGCCTTTCTGTCATAGAAAGTTTATGTTTCACAGAGGTGCATTCCTAGAAGCACGGATTCTTGTATGGCGTATTCTTCGTTGTTTTGTATATGATCACTATTGCACTTTAATTTTCGTAGTAAGCTTTTTTATTGTAGATTGTGAGATGCGCCGAGTCGACTCGGTGCTATTCGCACCATACAGACAGGTATGTGTATATTATTTTCTCTTACAATTTTGAGATCATGACTGGAAGAGATAATAAAAATGATTCAGGTTGGAGTTGTGTGCTCCGAGGTTCGACCAGTGGTGAGACTCGTAAAGCGTAAGCTAGCCCGGAACATGCACTCACTTCTCTGCGCAGTGGATAACACTGTCGTTCATTACAAGTAAGGTTCAAGTTAGATAGAGAGAGGATAATGTAAAGTTAAAGTGCTGCGAATCTCCGTCCTGTGGCCATCTCTGATCCACTCGAGTTCCCCGTCACTGCAATTGCTGCCCATTCCGGGTAAATTAAATTATTTATGTGTTCACTCATCATTATCTTATGTCAAGGGGAGTTTATGTTGCTAATGGGCCGAAGATATCTTTGTTACCTACGTGCCGATTCGTCGAGAGTGAGATTGAGCTCTCTTCCGATATCAATGATCTTCTTTTATTCGGAGATAATCTCTTCGTGGTTCGTGTCTACAAGTCCTATTTTTATTGAAATGATAATTTTTTTCGGTGGACGTTGATAACAAGATCTCAGTGGTTAATACGGAAACGAAAGAGACCACATTGACTCTTGAATGGCCTAAAGAAATTTTCGAAATTTCTGTTATTGCCCATCCGTCAACCTATCTCAATAAGGTAATGACTACAGTTTTTGTCTGTCTTAAATTAATTAGTACAATAGGTTCTTCTCGGATCGACTGACGGTCGAATGCGACTTCTCAATCTTCGCACCGGAAAAACGATTTTCGAGTTTGTATCTCGATGTCCCATCAAGTCTAGGTATTAATAACACTAATTTCTCAATATGTAATACTGCTCGTTTTTACAGAATCACATGTATTACGCAGTCACCCGCACTAGATGTGGTTGGAGTAGGATACGAAAGTGGAAGAGTGGAATTAAGAAATCTAAAAACTGATGAAACTATTATGGAATTCAAGCACGAGAATGAAATAACTGCTATTGGATTCCGGTTTGTTGATTTTTGTTCCATCATCGAATATGTCTAAATGTTAGTGGTTTATTGTAGTACCGATGGCGAGCCATTGATGACCACTGGAGATTCAAGTGGAATGATGGCAGTATGGAATCTTGAGAAACAATCACTTATCGGTAGACTAACTAATGTACACTCAAGCTCCATCCATCTATTGCATTTTATCGATGGCGAGGCTATCATGGTATGTTATAGTATCACTCATTCGCATATTGATCTCTACCTTAGATTTCTGCTTCAATGGATAATTCTCTTCGTGTTTGGGTTCTTGATCAAGTGGATGGAATGCCTCGTCAATTGATTATCAATGAGGGTCATGCTAAACCCGTTAATTCATGCATTTTCTCTAGCAAACACGAGGCAAGGAGTAAAATTTTAATCCATTTTACTAGCCTGTTTTTTTTGCGTTGCACTTTCAGTTGATTATATTTTCAAGGTGATTTCTTCGGGTAAAGACGAAAGTGTCCGGAAATATTCAGTGCTTATCGATACCCTCCGACAGAAGTTGGGATCGGCTGGAACAATGAAGAGGTCAGTAATATTTAATCATTGATTGTCTTTATTTCTTTGATAATCCATGTCTCTCAGATCAAAGGCGAAAAAGAATGGAGTGAATATCGATGCAATTCGTCTTCCTCCAGTAGTTGAATTGGCATTTGGATGGACGCGAGAAGCTGCATGGGACAATGTATTGGCTAGACACGAAAATGAAGTCATTGTCACCACTTGGACTACCAGGAAACAATCTCTCGGAACGCATTCAGTAAGATATAGCAATAGTGTATTCCTGAATGGATGACCGTTTCCAGTTGGTGCACGATCGATTCAAATCGGATGCATCTCTCCGAAAGAGCGTGGCCACAGCTATCGCCATCTCTCCCTGTGGAAACACTGCATACATTGGATATTCCACTGGTAATCAACGTTTGTCCTTTGAATTGACGGTATCTCTTCATAAGCGATAGAAAGAGGGGTTTATGTATTTCAATATTTATTCAGGTCACATCGATGTATTCAATGTGCAGAGTGCGAGACACGTACGAACTCTCGTCGCTCCGAAGGTCATCCCTCTCCCTTCTCCAATATTTGTTTATCATATTCGATTCCAGTCTACAACGGCTCATGATTCGGACGTTACGGTTCTTACAATTGATGGTAGAGGGAGAGAACTTATCTCAGCCTCATCCTCAGGTAGTCATTCCCTCTCCCTTCTATCAAGTATCTTTGTCTCTTAGGTCGTGTTCGATTCTGGGATACTCGTGATGGTACTCTAACTGCTCAAATGCGTGCTCCTTCTGATGGAAGTGTAGTGAGAGCTTCTGCGTGTAATGCCAATTCTCTTGTTGCTCTCGTATTGGAGAAGAGAGATGGAAACAGTAAGTTCATTTACATCAACTTCTTTTTTTTCACTAAAGGTACAATCATTACAATTTATTCCCCTTTGCAATTTCAGAGTTGAGAAGTTGTTCGGTAACTCTAATCGATTCTTTGTGTCGTAGAGTTGTTCGATCATTCCCTCAACCAGATGGAATGGGATCAATTCCTGCTGTTTCATTCACTCCTGATGGAAGATGGGTTATGATATCTGATGAGAAGGGACATCTCAGGGTAACCTATTTATCTTAACTACTTTTCACATGGATATATTATAGGTATGGGATATAGCATCTTCATATCTCGTTGACGTCATCAAATTCGGTTCTCCGTGCATCTCTGTCTCATTCAATCCATCGGGCGAATTTATGGCTACTTGCCATGAGGTTCTCCATTAAACATTCAATTTATCTCTGTCCAATTTATTGTTTTGAGTGAATTAGCATAATTGAATTGAAGGGTCAACGTGCAGTGTTCATCTGGGCATCAAAGAATCATTTCGATACTCCTATTGAAATGGAACCTCTCGAATTGAATTATGAACCATCTTGGAAGGTAAAGATAAAGTGAGAGGAAAGGGATTGAATGCATATTTATAGGGAGTGAAAAGAGATGCGGAAGAAGCATTCTTCACTCAGATAGTAGATGATGATTCATTGGATTATCTGATGGATGATGATGAAGAGGATGAATCGGCCAAGGAAGAGAGCAACAAGATCGATGTTAGTTCCTTTTCATGGGATTAGATGGTTGGTGATTTAAAATCACGAGTATGATTAAGAGTAGAAACGAAAATAATTTTAATCAATTTGCAAAATGTTGAGTGAAAAATAGGGAGGTTGCTGTTGCTTTAAACAAAACTTGAATGGTACAAAATGGTTGAAATAGAATAAGAATGATATTGATGTTATCAGGAGTCTCGACTGGTGGAACTGTCTGGTCTAGCCCCTTCTCGATGGGCTAATCTTCCTGATCTTGATCTCATCAGACAGAGGTACATTTTAATATCAGAGTCAGCTTGGGCATACTCTAATTATCTATTAAAATAATATTTCTATTGAATGAAGCAAGGTGGTTGTTGGTATCTGAATCATAATTTACAGGAATAAACCGATCGAACCTGCAAAGAAGCCTAAGCGAGCGCCGTTCTTCCTTTCTGCAGCAGCAACTCTCGATGGATTCGAATTTGAAAAGGTGCGGTTTGAAGTTGAAGCATGTTTTTTCCAAAAATTGCATTTTCTTGAAAAAATATCGTTTTGCAGGAGAAAGATGATACTGACGAACGAAGGAAGATTGCTGAAGCAAAGAGAAACTTGCTTGAATTGGAGTCGGCGTTCTCTAGCAAATTGAGGAAGTGCGTTACATCCGAATGTTGAAACGATGACATACGAACACTAATATCCATTCTAATTTTGGAGATGAAATATCTCATTTTAAAGAATGTTTTTTTTCTTCAGTGCATCCAATCATTCGGATCTCCTCGATTCATTTCGAACACTTAAGAAGATGTCACTCTCTGCTATCGATTTCCAAGTACTTCCAATGTTCAATTGAAGATTGATAACCCATTCATAATCAGATCCGCACTTTATCCCCTGATGTCATTTCGGTATTTCTTCGAATGCTATTGAGTGCTTTGAAAATGCACGAAGACTTCGACTTAGTTCAGGCATATCTCGCGACTCTTATAAAAGTGCACAGGTATGCCATCGTTTTAAGTTTCTTATTATACAATACTATAAATTAAGGACTCATTTGTGGTCGGAGGGAGATGATCTTGATGATGAGACTGGAGATATACTCAATCAGTTATTGAATGCTGTTCAATCTGTATGGAGTAGAATTGACGAACCATTCATTGAGACTTCATCTATTGTTGCCTTCTCTAAATCTGCTCTCGTTTGATCTTTCCATTATGTTTTGTTATGTTGTTTGTTGTTCTCTTCTTTCACTGTTAAAATTTGTTTGTTCAGTGATAAAATATTGAATTCATTCAGTACATAATTCTTCTGGTGTAATATGGGAAATGCTGCAGACTAGATATGGCTTCGCAGCAAGAAGATCAGATCTTGTTAGGATAATTGACCATTTGAAATCATTCCCAACAATGATTGTTCACGATGGAATAATATTGCCTTGTCGCAAGATTCCTTCTTTCCCCTCTTTGATGCTCTCCAGATGGAATACCAACTACTACTTCAGACACGAGCAATTAATTAACGGGATTTCGGATTTCTAACGCAAAGCGAGCTAACGAAATTAATCTCCCAATTAATTGGCCGATGAACATCTCGAGATGCATCTCATTGGCGCGCAAATCCGGGTTTATAAAAAATGACCGGGTTTTAAAAATTTGGCCGGACCGGTGTTTAGAATGTCGAAAAGACCGCGAACTACGAATTTTAAACGGTTCCTTAGCGACAAGGTTCTTTAATCCAGGCGAGTAGTTTGGCTCTTTGTCTTCCTTCTTTTATTTATTTTCACAAATTCATATATAACTTGGATGCTTCAGATGGACGACTCGTCATGGAAGTACGATTCCTACGAAGATCACTCAGATCTATCGGGCATGTTAGCCACTAATCGAGAGTCAGTAAGCGAAGAAGAGCAAGAGATCGTTCACGACGATGGCAAGGTTACATATAAACGTCCAAACCTTACACAAATATATTTATTTTTCAGTCTGTGGCGGGATCAGAATCGACGCTTACGGGATCAGAATCAAATGCTACACTGGTTGACAATAAGGAGAATCGAACACCGTTTGCTGGAAACACTCCTGCTTCGAGACTATCGTCAACTACTCGTGAGTCTAATTGTACCAATATCTTTCCTTTATGTAATTGTAATTATTAAGAGATTAATCGGAAGAAAGACAGAACAATCAATGTATCTGCTGTAATGGAGAAAAACAAGGAACTAGAAAGCACCGTGAGTATTCACTCCCCAATTTGTAGCTGATACTTAACTGTTGAGGTGTATGATCTGAAATTGAAAATCGGAATGATTAACAAAGAACTGCCATGGATTATGGTGAATGGAAAGGATCACATCGCTCAGGTAGCCATGAACATAATCAGTCTTATAGATATCGACATCCCGTTATAGTACATCCAATTCAAAAATGATAACGAGGATCTTCGTAAGCAATTGTCTGAGCAAAATAGAAATCTGGAGATATTGAGACGAGACAATGAACAGTTTGTGTTGGAGGTATTACTCTCTTCAACATTGTAACTCCATCAAAATGAGAATATTTTTGAGGAGCGTGAACGAATGCAACAAGAACACTCAGATGAGATGGCCCATTTGAGATTGCAATACGAGAGAATTTGTCAGGTGAGAGAAGGAAGTACATGACCATTTAACACGCATATTATCTTAGAATTTGTGAATCTTGACTGCGCTTATTTTTCTAAAACGATTTTTCAACGGTTACGGATTTCATTAGAGTCAATCATCTTCGACTTCTGTGTTACTGATAAAGTCAATGTGATGATTTTTTTCTTTTTTTTCCGGTCAGTTGCAATCGACCAAATTCAAGGATTGTTTTCTCCTCCCTCACGACATCATAGAGAATATTTTTGATATTGTGAAAATATAAAGAAGGGCAAACATCAACATCTTCATTGAATAAAAAAGAAAATTCCCTGTGTTAAAATAATCTTTAAAAAATAAAAGAAAGATATCATACACATACATTTTCGTTCCTACCGGGCCGGCAATGAAAATGCATGATCATTTATCATTTGGACAACTCAGACCATCGAAAAATTGCATTACCAGGTCAAGAAGATTAATTGTCTCCGTGACATCTTTGGAGGGTGAAAAATTATCGACCAAATCTTAGATGAGCCGAGTGTTAAACTAAATGAATTGAATGATTATGCTAATATTGGCAGGAATATGATGGTCTCCGAGAAGAAGTTGGACAGAATAATCCTTCCTCTCGAGATTTGAATGGATCAATGATGAGTGATGGAAGTAGTATGTGGAGTGATAGAAGTAGACAAGTGGGAATGTACGAGATGAAGATTGAAGGATTGGAGAAAGACATCAAAGCTGCCACAAATGCTGTATGTCTTATTATTATCTAGAGGAAACGTGTGTTGATGCCGAAATATGAGGGTGGGGGGGG
>LS487412.1:102832-121692 GCA_900490705.1 Pristionchus arcanus
GGGGGGGGAAGATGATGAGAGGATTATTTCAAATTGGGAGAAGGAAGTTATAATGGTAGTGGAGTAGGAATAACTCCGGGTACACCAACAGGAAGAGGAGGACACACGAGACTATTGCATAGTGTACTCCAGAGAAGTGTAGTCAGTATATCGATCTCATTTCATTTGACTTTTTAAAAATATTTTCAGCTTAACGTAAGTCACGCGGACATTCTTAACTGTTCAATGAATACTTCGCAGGGAATCAAGAACGCAAAGGTAGACCACCCCCTCCTCCCCCCTCCCCTCCCTCATGCATTACTACCACTTGCAGGACAAATTGATCACAATGAGGGATTCGTGCAAGAGATTATTCGAGAGACTCCAATCATCATATGCACTCTTCGATGAAATAAGAGTGAGAAGAAGAAGATAAAAGAGATAGAATAATAACAGAATATTGTAGTTGGCACTCGGAGGAGAAGATCATTCGGAACTTGTTCGTCAAATGGAAAATCTACGACTCGATTTGGAGATGTCCGTCATGGATTCAGGAGAAGCTGCTAAGGTACGGTAGAATTATGGAATCGATTTATGGAAGTGAGAAGAAGAGTATATTCCAGGCAATTGAAGTAGTCGAAAACTCGTTGTTCGAGTTACAGTCTTTGCTGGAAGTTTCAATGGGAGGAGAAGGACAGGGAAGAGAATCTATGTTCAATCTATCGAATGCATTGGGAAGAGTTGAGAAGGAAGAGAAAGAAGAGAAGAGAGATATGACGTATTCGATTGAAGTGATTGCTACTGGAGAGAGACAAAGTAAGTGGATGTGGGGTTGAGATAGACTCATTGAGGATATTAAGGTGCGACTGAAGAGAGAAATCAATTGCAGTCTCTTATCGAGGAATATCGATTGTTACAGATTGAGAATGATGAAATGAAGAAGAAAAATGAGGAGGTCAATAGTTGTGAATCCTAAAAAAAGATCTGAATCGAACATGCTTCTCGTACCATTTGAGACAATGATTGAAAAATGCTGGCTTGTCTGAGAGTAATAGAGCGAAGTTGTGAGACACAAGTTCATGTTAGGAAGCGAATGTCAACCATTTCCCATCTTTCTTGGATCTTTCTCTAAATAGATTGCGAACAAGTCAACAGAAATATGATTTCCAGGTGGTGTTACTGGGAGAGGATCAGAATGCAAAGATTGAAGAATTGCAGAAGGAAAGGGAAGAATTGTATGGAGAGGTATGGATAAATGGAGAATATTGAAACGAGAATTATTGATTGAGGTGGAAGAAAGAAGAGAGAAGGAGAGACGACTTATTGATGAGAATCAGGTTAATTGATTTATATTTATTATGGATTTATTTCGTTTACTGACTCTCTTCTCTCTTAACTGTACTGGTCACATAGAGACAATAGTTATGAACTAAATAGATGAATTTGAGAGATTGATGAATGAATTGGAGAAGGCAGTGGTGGATGTGGACAGATGCAAGGTAAGATGATATATACTCTATTCAATATACCATATTCAATTGATAGAATGAGATGGAAGATACGGTAGCCAGAATGCAGGATCATATCGATCGATTGGATTCTGAGGTATTGATTGGAATGATTACGTATGTGAAGATAATATGCTTATCAAGGCATGCGAAGCAAGTCGACTTCGAGAGGTGGAATTGAGAGTGAAGGATGAAAAGATTTTGATAATGATCAAATCGATTGAAGAGAAGGAGGTTGCATTGATTCATGATGATAATTGATATACATTTATATTTAGAATGAAGTAAATAATCTGCATGGACGAATGGAAGAAATAACAAAGGAATTGAATGAGATGAGAGACTGTGAGAGAAGAATAATGGAGAAAGAAGAAAGGAAGATTAGTAGACTTGAGAAGGAATCTCAGGCTTATCGAGAACAGGTAAGAGGAGGAAGGGGGTGGGGAAATATGGATGAATGGAGTTAGGAAGGAATAGATGGAACCGGGTTTTCTCTTGCAACTCATGGTCTCCTACAAAAGCATGATATAGAAATTATTCATTTTTCAATTTTCGCTCCATTATCAAGAGAAAAATAGTTTGGTGATATGCGTGATAAATACACAATGATTTTGCAGTTGGAGAGGACTAATGAGGAATATGTGAAGATTAGTGAAGAATTAGAGATTGGTAAGAAAAGAGAAGAAGAATTGGAGAAAAGGTAAGATAAGAATCATTTAATATTGTAACTAGAATAAATACGAGAAAAAAATTATAGACTGCACAAATATAAGTTCAAAGCGATTGAAGAGGAAGATAAGATAAGGAAAGCGAATGAAGTGAGAGATTAAATGGAAGAATGAAATGGAGAAATAAATTGAATAATTATAGAGAGATGAATCATCGATGCAGACGTCTTTGACCATGGAGAAATTATCGAGAATGGAATGGAGTCATAAGGAGATCATTTCGGATATGACTAAATTGGGAAATACTATCGAGAATTCATTCTTAGAGAAAGGAGAAGGTGTTGATAATGTGCAGAGGTTATATTCCATTCACTCATTTAAAGATGATTCAATCTATAACTCTTTCCCTTAAATGGCTGAATAATTAGAATGAAATAATCAGATGCTTTTCTGATGTGGATGTTAATCGTCTAGTCGATATTGTGATAAGAGAAAAGGAGAAGAAGGATGAAAATATTGTGATTTTGGAGAAGACAAAAGAGGAACTCCTTAAATACATTGAGGTACTCTAGACGAAGAGAATAAAGATAATAATAGTATTTTAGGAGAAGGAAATGGCTGAATCACGAGAATCGTCGAGTGGTGAGGATGGAGATGGTGAGTTAATAGGAAGGAAGAATGAAGGAATAGAGAGAGAGAGAGAGAGAGAGAGGAATCGGTATTCCTCGATATTGCAGTATTGTAGTTGGCCCTCGTGGGTTCTTTTTTCTACTGTGAGGGTGAAAAGGAAGTATTGATAGGTGTGAATTGTATTGCTTACAGGAAAGATGTCGAGTGTGGAAGGAATAAATGAAGGGAAGTTCAAGGATCCTCTCAGACAATTATTATACTCTCTTACTTCCGAGGCAAATGAATTAGTACAGATGTACAAGAAGTCGCAGACGAAGATAATGAGTGGAGGATTGGTGAGTGAGAGGGAGTAGGGTTCCGCAAGTGACTCACTCGGGGAAACCACGAACAAAGGAGAGAGTGAAGTTTCAAGATTTAATTGGAAACGGGAAACGTTTCCCACATTTTACTATGTCGCTTTCCTTGTTTCCTTTATTGTGAGGGCGAGACGAGAAACATTTCTCCTCATTTCTCACCCTCGAGTCCGTCACGACCGGTGGAGGGAGAGCGAAATCGGAGTGAAATTAGAGTGGATTCAGAGTGAAATCAGTTGAGTTTGAATCTTCTCTAGCCCCCAATTCACCCCTCAATAAGAACAAAGGAAAAGAAACACTTCGAGAAACGTTTCCCTCTCATTTCGCCCGAGAAACGTTTCCCAGGGAAACACGAATGAGGGAAACGATTGGTTCATTTTGCGTTTCTGTTTCGAAATGTTTCACTTGCGGAACCCTAAGAGGGAGAGGGAGAGGGAGGGGAGGAAATGACAAGGTGATTACAGTCACAGAATGAATACACTCGTCTATTGGTGAAGATGAGAAATGTTCGTGACCAAATGAATTTGAGATTGTCTCAGACTTGTCAGGTATCAACACAATCAACGTGTTTTCCCCCGAATCGAACACTATTTCAGAAATCTCAATCATCTCAAGATATGGGCGATGCTAAGACCATTCTTAGAGTTTGTTTCTCTTTCTCTTATCTGTTGCTATTAAAAAAAAAACTTTTTTTTGTTATATATTGATTATGTTTATTCTTGTGTAGAAAATGATGTTTTTGCAGTTTGAATTCTTGATGGAGGAGAACAAAAAGTTAAAGAGTCGTATAATGACTCTCAGTTCCGCTCTTCGATCAAATTGGAGTGATGAGGTATGAAAAATGAAGGAAAGAGGGGTTGATAGAGGGAAGATTATCTATCAAACACCATCATTCGGTTCCTTTTTCCGTGTAGCAGTGATATTTATCACGATCTCATATATTAAACAAGCATGCGATAAAATGTACTAAAACCAGTTTTGCTTATAGGATATAAAAAAAATCAAAGGATATATCCTTCGATTTTTTTTAAACAACGCATTTTTCGAATCATAGTGAATGTTTTTTTTGATGATGTAACACCGAGGATGTTCTTGAATTATAGGTAGTTTTCGACACTTTTATTTGAGGATAAGGCGAAACTTCTCGAAAAGATTGAGACGGAAATGGCTGGAATTTCAAAGACTTTGAAGGATATTGTAGGAACCAAGGAGGGTAAGTGGATACTGTAATTTATTGAATATAGAAAAGGTAGTAACTAAATGATAAGTTAATAATTTGTAGATCGTCGTCTCCCGTCATCGTCATCAGCTGCTTCCACAAGAAAGATTTGAGAAGTCTATCCAACTATCCTCCTCTTCCATTCACTTTTTTTTATTTATCTCTACCTACTCAGCACGTAATGTATTTGCACTATCAATTGTTTGTTATATACACAAGCGTCATCTTTATTTTTATGAACTGTAAATTGCAATAATCGTTTAGGAATATTTGTAATTACGATTGCACCTCTTTGAACTAATTGTGAGTATCTCTACTGAATAAATATCTCAATCAGAATCATTTTAATTTATTCCCTTTGAAGAGTGTACATGGAAGTATCTTCTTTGAAAATATCTAGCAACCGAAGTATTTCAAATGTCCTTTCAACATATTTGAGGACTGAAGTTGAGATGAAGTTTGTATTTGAATAGAAAGCTCACTTGGAAAATTTTGAGAAATGACATTAATTGACCAAGCCGAGAAGCATAATCTCCTATTTTTACTTCCTCTGAGTAAATAAATATCATTGGTGTGGGGGGGGGAAGGGTGTAACTAATACCTATAGAGGAGTGAAGTTCTCTCAAAATCTGATCGTGATATTTTTCTGATATTTTAATTATTTGTGAAGGAGGAGGAATATCATCTGATACATGAAACGATAAATAGTTCTGTAGATGAATAGACGGACCAATTGACCAGAATTGAAGAACAAAGAAACCAAGTTTATCTTCATGTTTCATTCTTTCTATTATATCTCTTCCCTATTGAATATCTCTTTCGATCAGAGAAGAAATTATCATATACTTCGGGAGAGATATTCGATGTGTAGCTAGCGAGGAATCTGAATATATAAGTTATTGAATATCAGAGGGGAAAATTTTACCTGTCAAGGTGGTCTGGGAATATTTCTATTGCGCATTAAGTTCCTTCAAACTCTTAATCTTGTTACCGATATAAGAAAGTACACGCTCGGCATATATCAATCCAAGATGAGCCCTATTGCCCCTTCCATTACAGTCGAGACAATTTGTCGTCTGATTGTGAGGTCATTTTCATTTTATTCACACTAGTAATTTTAGAGAGAAATTAACGCACATTCTTCTCTAACGCTCTCTTGTCAGGCATTTCAGAAATCAAAGTCTAAACAAATACAAGAAAGGGCGTAAATAAAGAACTCCTGCCCTCTTTCTCTCTTGGGGAAGGTAGATATGATAGATGGAGAGAAGAAAGCGTGGAAATCCTGAGAAGGAGGTACCAGAATGACGCATCGCTTATCACACAGTCAACACCAATCTCTTCATCTAAGAAGCTTAAATGGTTAATTTTTACTTTTTCTCTGGTTTACGTAGTATCTCACTCACATCTTATTCGCCATATTCACATAAAGATAAGTCAACTTATTAATTGATTATCATAGGCATAGTATGATGAACTTGGAACTTAACTTATATTTGTCATTCTCTTGTTTTTTTCTCGAACTGTCGTCATGTATATTTTTGTCGTTTTCTCTCCATTTCAATTGTTACAATTGCTTTTTATATTCCTTCTCAATGCATTCGTACTTTCCCTCTGAAACATTTCTTTCATTGTCATCGCAATTCACCGTTTGTTTGAATTCCCTTCCGCTAACTCTTTTTTTTTCTTCTCTCCGTGCCCTCGCTCGTTTTCCATCTTCTCTTCCCTATTCCCCCCTCTTGTTCCCCATATTTCTCGGCCTTCTTCTCAATTGTTGTTGTTCCTTTCATTCTGTCAACTTCTCATCAACTACTCTCATATTCTATGGAATTGCTTCGATGGTCGTTTACTCGATAGTCTTTCTCTTCAGTGTTGCTAAGCCGATCTTCTATCCGGCTTCCACCTGGCCCTCCGCCCATTTCTCCCTCTTCTTCTCGTCTCTTTTCTCTCCCGTTGGGTGCATTTAGGGCTGAAGAGAAGAGGAGATCTCCTTCTCTTTCCCCGTAAAGTTGTTGTGAATCCCTCTACAGCTTCACTGTAATACCGAATAGTATTCATGTGCAAACGAGTTGACTTTCACTTGCCTCATCCCCTATTCTTGCTATCTATACTCAATTCCATTGTTGATCTAGCTGTTCTGTCTCTACTTCAATATAAACTCTCCTCTCAATCCAATTATTTCTACTTTAACATCATTCGTCAAACGGGACACTCATTATCTTCTCAGATTCCACGTCTTCCATTTTTGACATCGATCCTAGAAGCTAGAATAGGAGTGAAATAGGATACTGGCCTCGCTTCTACATTTATTCGTCGTGAATTCATACTAGATTAGGTTGTCCCTTCATCCATTCAATCCATTCATTCTTTATTCTGCTAGTCGAGATCTCGCGAGGAACATTCGGATGACATTGTCAAAATATATACAAGGAGAATATATGGAATAAAATAAGTATTTTTAGCTTACGAATGTAAATAATTCCTAAAAAAATTATGCACTAATATTGATCTCTAGACTTTATTTGCATACAAATGCCTATTTTCACTACACTCGAATTAGAATGCCACTCGCGACTTCCAGTGTTTACTCGCTTGCTGTTCGCTCTGTCAGACTTATTACTCATGGTTCTTTCTGGTTGCATTAAATATATACCATCGGTAAAATTAGATATGTTCGCTTCTTCATTTCTCGTTCATTATCTAAATTGAACGTAAACGACTCACGAATTCAAAAATTCTCTTTGATTGAACCAAAATCCAATAATATTTCGCTTGACATTATTTCGTTTGATTTTGTCTGTGGTTTAAACGTTTATTCTTTCCTTTCAGTTTCTTTATATCTCCCTTCTTTTCTTCCTCAGTCAATTCAAATACCAAGGGAGAACTTCATCACTTCCCTTCGGTATGCGATGCTCCCCTATAGGAGAGCATCAAGGCTCATCAATTTCGTGATCGGAATTTGTTTGGTTAGTTTACATTTTATAGGCATTCCTATTGTTCGTATTGTTACAAACTGATACTTATCAAAATATGAATAATTTAACCTTGGTAATCGTTTTATGGGAATATGATTTAACTTCATACAGTTAGGTTTATCGTACTCAAATTATATAGTAAATGAATTGATGAAGTAATGCAAACATAGAGTCCTTGTGTGGTTGAATCCCTTGGGAATCTTGTTCTGAGGGTGAGAAGGAAGAGGAAGAAATGGGTCGAAAGAAAGAAGGGAGGAAGAGAATGAGACGAATGAGAGAGGGAGACTGCTCTTCATCTACCACAGTCAGCCATAAAGACTAGAATACTCGCATATAATTAGTGTAGAGAAGAAAGTGGACAATAACTTATTCAAAAATGAGAAGAGAATTTGTTGTGTAGTGATGAAATGAGAAAATTAAGAATGAAAATATAGAGAGAGAAAAGTATGATTCATTATAGATCTTTTTCATTCTTCTCTTCCTTCAAAGGCCACAATTAGATGACATCGACACTCGACAATTTGAGAAAGAGGAACACTTCGATTTCGGAAGAGTCGTTTCTCAGGTACGGTGCTCAATGGATACTGTAGTCATATAGATATTTATGGATGGAAGCTGACAGTGGCAAAAGGGAAGGAAAGGGAAGTAGTTGGTATGAAGAATAGAGAATGGAACGGATGGGGAATAGAAGAGACTGATGGATATCATCATGTTGACTATAGAGAGACTGAGTGAGAGAGGTGAATAAGCATGAATGAGATTCGGAATATGATGGATAGATAGAGAGATGGATGGAGAACGATGAAGTAGTGGGGTTATTTATATTTGCTTGATACGTAAATTGAATATTTATAGTTGAAAGATACGGATGTCGTCCGAGATGAAAAGGAGAAAGAAGTGGTGAATAAATTGAGTAAGATGGAGAATAAAAGTGTGGAGAAGGAAGGTGCTGCTCGTCCAGGGGATCCACCCGAAACAAGAGATCAACATGTATATGAAATGGATGGAATGGGAGGATGGGAAAATGATTTGAAGACTAAAACAAGTTAGTACATACCATTGTAATGTATACGTTTGTTTATTGGACAGAAGTATTTACTTTTCAGATTTGCACATGGAAGATATGATTCGAGGTCGAGAAGTTGTCGATTCAGTTAACTATCTGAATGAAAATTTTGCGATCCTAAATACTGACAAATTTGGTCCCGTTGAGAGTGCGAAAACTGTCATCGTTATTCAGGTGAGAATTCATAGGAGTAACAGATAGATAGTATGAGTTTCTATTCAATGATTTCCTTCATTCCATTGAATACTTGTTCATTATTCGAGAGTTCGTCATTGGATTGAAGGGATGATGTACACTTTCTGCATGATATTCCCCCATGAGTCATAATCTCTCTTTTATCCCATTCATTCTGTTATTATGGTCGAAAGAGATCAATCATTCATTCGATGAAATAGTCTTAATGATGTTGCTGATCACTTGTCTACTAGTGATACTTTCAGGTGCATAGTCGATTGGAATATCTCAAGTATCTTGTATCAACTCTTTCGAAGACTCGAGGAATAGAGGATGCTCTTCTCGTATTCTCTCATGATATTAATATCGAATCAATCGATAATCTCGTCAGGAATATCACTTTCGCAAGGGTGAGATTGACTACCAATCATACATTTTCATTACCTTCCGGGGACCAGGAATATAAGGTGGTCTGACACTGATAACTTCAGTTTATAGGGATATTTGTAACACCCTAACGGGAATATGTAGTGGCCTGATATCTGGCTCGAATAAATATATAGTGGTATGATTACCGGCCCGGTAGTTACGAAAATGTATGCTACCAATATGGAATTTTTTAAAAATTAGTCTAATGATTATCCTGGAAGAAATTGAAGTGGCAAGGATGGTAAGTTTTATTTGTTTTCAGGTAGTGCAAATCTTCTATCCATACAATATGCAACTTTTCCCTCATGTTTTCCCTGGTCAAGATCCTCGAGATTGTCCTGAGAAAATAAGCAAAGAAGAGTGAGTATATCCATCCATCCAACCATTCTTCTATTCATATGAATGTATTGATTGAATATTATGCACCTATACTTTTACATATAAATAATAGTAAAAGTAGGCTTTTCAGCGCAAAGACATCAGGGTGTCAGAACTGGGAACATCCTGATAAATACGGTAACTACCGTATTGCCAAGTTTACCCAGATCAAACATCACTGGTGGTGGAAAGTGAGGACATTTTATATATTTATCGTGATATGCAACATAGTATTCAAATTGCATTGCAGATGAACTATGTATTCGATGGAATAATCGATCGATATTCTCTTGATGATCGATGGGTTCTTCTTTTAGAAGAAGACCATTACATGTCTCCTGATGCACTTTATGTTCTCAATCATATTATTGAAAGGAGGAACACGTTAGTTTTATTTTCCATTTGTTTTATATTCTTTATATGAATAATGTTCGCATTACAGTTTATGTGCTGACTGCGAACTAATTTCTCTCGGATTTTATCTTAAATCCTTTATCTCTTACGGTCAAAATATTGATCGATTGGGAGTTCATCCATGGTTCTCATCCAAACATAATATGGGAATGGCCCTCCAGAAGAATACATGGGCAAAGATAAAGAATTGCTCTGAGGTATGTCCATTTTAAACTTTTTTCTATCTGCTTTTGACCGAATTCTTGTAAAATTGTTGTGATGATACTATGGTTCAATGGTTTGAACTGATTGTATAATATTTTAGTTGTTCTGCACTTGGGATGACTACAATTGGGACTGGTCACTTCTACAAATATCAGTGAAGTGTCTCCCTCAGAGATTCAAAGTCATATTCACTAAGGTAAGAAATGGAAAATATTTTTGGTCGACGGTGAAAAGAAATAAAAATGTGCAATTATTAGTGGTTAATTTTGTAATATTTTTTTGCCTAATTAAATGATCGAAGTTACGATGAAGTAGCCAAGCATTTTCTAGCTGAGGTTATTAGAGATGCTTTTGAATATTTACCAGAGATAGAGATTGGAATGATTAAGTGAATTGATATAATGGTTGATCTATTTGAGGCTCCTCGCGTTCTTCACGTGGGAGATTGTGGAGTGCATACACATCGATGTGCTGTATCCAATGCTGCGAAGGTGAGAGACGGGAAGGGAGAGAGGAATGGGGAGGAGCTACTGATAATAATGTGTGATGTATATGACAGGCAGCAGAAGATCTCCTTCAACAACATTCATCTTCTCTCTTTCCTGAATCGATGAAAGTCACTGAGGTATGGCATTGTGATTAATTTGAATGAGTGAATATCTTGATCAGACGTCACGTCGTATGCTCAAACCATCGAAGGAGAATGGAGGATGGGGAGATGAAAGAGATCGTTCATTATGTATGAGGAATACTCATCCACTTAATCGATCTCTTCCTGGTGATATTGGTCACAAAGTTCTTGATGAACTATTCTCTTCGAGTGTTGACTTCAGATTAAAATTCCATCCTACTAATTCAACTAATTGGTAGGAAGAACCATTCCAAGTTATAAGAACCACTCAGATTAATGACGGTTTTGTATGATGCCATTTCAATGCGAGAGACAATTCATTCATGTAGATTACTCAATCCGAGAAATAGATTACTCGATGGTGTATTTAGAAAGAAACTAGTCACAATGCATTTCCTATTCTATGCCTTATAATTAATCATATCGTAAGAATAATTCCCTTTGCTGGTTAATTCGTTCGTTCCTTCATCTTTTCGCTTCCATTGTGTCAATCCAATTGGATTTTCTCAAATCCTTTCAATTCTGCCTTCCCTTACCTCTCTTTATTATCGACGGGTTTCCTCCCTTTTAACGCATGTTCATTTGATTGTTTAATTGCTTGTTCTAATAGACTGCCAAGTAGATTACAGAATAGACTTAAACCCTCGTTTCTTACCGTTAATTATAATGCAAATCTCAGACCGAATGTGACGCATTTACTCTCCATCGATCTGTAGAATACACCCCCCCCCCTAATTCCATATGATCTAACACCCTTAGTATTCATTCAGTAATTGAATTGCACGGGTTTCAAACCACCGTGGATAAATATTTCACATTCCCTATTTACGAGTCTTACGCTCTATTCAAAGATGAAAACATATTAGATAAAAGTTTTAACTGGAACAAGAGAAAAGTGGTAAATGAAGATTCAGTCGACTCGTTTAGCTTGAACTTGAATGAATTTGACAGAAACATTTGATGCCCGATTACTTCCTTCTGATGGATCAGGTGGAGATCCACCTAGGAAAGAAGATTGATACGAAGAGAGAGAGAGAGAGAGGGGAGGGAGGACTTACTCGATTCCTTCTCTTCATCTCTCAATTCCCTTGGATGATCATTCATTGGAGGTTTCAATGCCTCTTTCACTAGTTGCTCTGCATCTTCCGAATCATTTGAGCTGAATAGATAAATGAGTTGAAGATGTGTAAGATATGTCTAACCTTGGTTGAGAGTTCTCCATTGTTTCTTCAGAAGATGAAGATGATTCTTCCATTCTGCAATCGATATCTCAATCTACTAATCGATATTTTATAATTACTGTGTTGGTTGTGGAGACGGTGAACTTTCCATTGATTGCTGCTGTCTACCGTACTCCTCTCGAGTCGGATCAACGACACTAAATCGATTGATTATTACTGTTTTGCTCATCTCCTCACTTCAATTGTGGTAATGTCTGATTCACTTCTTCTTTTTCATTATTTTCCTTCCGAATAGGAGGAGAAACTCTCCTGAATCCATCTCATTATTCAACCAATGGATTGATGATTACTTTGGAGGCGATCGTTTAGTGTAGATTCTTGGAGTGATTACTGTGGATGGGCCCATACTGTAAACAATTACCGATTATTATCTGTTATGATATTCCGATGTACCTGCATTCTCTGGGCAATCGATGCAAAAAGTGTCCGTATAGTTGGAACCATACCTTAATGTCCAAGTGAGAGGGAGAAAGAGAGAGAGAAGGAACTTACGTATACGAAATAGGCGAATATCGGGGTGAGTAGAGAACATTGAAAAAGCGAACTGAATTAAAAAATGAAAGTAATATAGAAGTGATAATAGAAAGATCAAAGATCAACTAACTGGAGAAGAGCGAGAAATACGAGAGAAGCGAGAGTTGTATAGAAAGAGAATCGATCGATGTCGACCGATCTCGGCATTCTACAGGGGGAAGAATGGAGGGAATGGAATTTCAATCTATCATGAGAGATAAACAAAATCTAAATGAATAATATGATGAGGTGAATGAACATTTACACGTAAGATAATTGTATTAACTCGATCATTTTCACATGAAAATGCCTTGATCTTCTGGTATACATCTAATTCATGAGAGAGAGAGTGTGTGTGTCCGTTGGAATCGGTACTTCATACTTCATGGGATGAGAACGGACTTTCTTCCGTTTGAAGTGTGTAAAATACTCTGACAGAATGCTGAGAAATTAAAAAAAGAATGTGTTGGTTCTAATTGATAACCGATCCAGTTAGTGATCGTCCAATCTATCTAGTATCTACCTCGGCATCATCAACATCATTGAGGTTATCATTCTATTCTACACTTCGTATACGGATCCACAACATCAATAACTTCTATCAATAACTCAATAATCAATCAATCAATCAACATTTTGATTATCTGTCACCCACTATTCCTCTATAAGGATTGAGAGGTGTGATAATGGTCTTCCTTGATGACAACTCCTTTTTCTCCTTTTTCTGAGACGTATTTTCCTATATCGAGTTATTTACGGGGGCGAAGGGGAGAAGGAATGGATAGGATGAGAATGAAATGAATACTCTTAAATGGTGACACATCTAATTCAGTAATGACGTTCACACGAAATCAGTGCTTGTGTACGAGAATAAGAAGGAGGAAAAGAGAGAGAGAGGAAGAGAAGAAAGAAGAAGAGGAGAGGTGAGAAAAGAGATAATTGGAAGATTAGAGAGTCCTTCTTTGTTTCCATTCCTTCTCTCTAAAGAGTCTTTCATTCTACCGCATTTCTTTCCTTTCCATTGAATCGTCGCTATTCCGCTAACTTTTACTCAATCTTTTCTACTCATCTCTTCTTATTCTTCTTTTTTTTCACAGAGATTTATGTTTTGACCTACCCAACTTCTCATATTTCCAACTCAGACTAGAGAAGTTTTTTTCCTCTGCTCTTACTATAGCACTGATTTCACGCCCTTTTTCTTATACAAAAACCGTTCAATGAAGTTTCTTCATTGGAATAGTAGAATATTCCTCACTTTTTGGGTTGAATAAATCTTTGATTTGACCTCGGACTGTTTGTATAACTAATTACACTTCTCTGTCCATCTCCTATCTACCAGACTTCTCCATCTCATTCTCCCCTATCACTACTTACATTGTTACGTAATATCTGACAGTCTGCTGTGCCATTTTAGCACTTCCGTAATCTGGTTCCAAATGAGGAGACAAATAGAGTTCGCCCCTCCTCCTCCCCTCTCTCTCTCTCATTCGAGATTCTCTCACTTTTTTAATCTGAGACGGAACGGAAAACAAGTCCTTCTTTCGTCTTTCTATAATATTCATATTCATTCATCTCTCTTCTGGTATTTCCATCAATTCGAACCGTACGAATAGAATGGAATGAAATTGTCCGTTGTCCTCTTTACTTCAATCTCATTCCATCACCATCTCTTCTCCATTCATGACCTCATCAAACCATTCATGCGGCAATTCTGTTGATTCTTCTTCTCCAAACTTCTCCACCATCTTCCTTTCTTTATTCCGTTCTCAGACCTTGACGGAATCCTCACCGTCTTTCAATGTAACTACTCATTTGTGAATAGACTATGGGTGGTCTCTTCTCTCTATTTCTTCTCTTATGGGAATTCTTACCGTATTCCCTTCAATCATTTCTGTTATTCTTTCTCATCATCTTGATCTCATAAATGAGGATGAATACTCACAGACATCTTTCACTTTGTCGGTACTCCTCATTAATCTCTCATTACGATTTCGTCTCTCTTCTTCTCCTTTCCTTCTAACCATTTCTCAATTTCTTTGGCCCTCCTCTAGTCGACTGTCACAATCACTCCATATGACTACAGACTCTTCTCTCCCCTCCTCCCTTCCCTTCTCATAGATACATATCCAAACCATTACATTAACTTATATCGGCAATCAGATGTAAAAGTAGTGTGAAAAGTGTTTCCACTTTGGTGGAGCATCCGATTAAATTCTCGTTCCATTAATTAGAAAGGGAAGGGAAAAGCCTTCTTTCCATTGGTTCTCCATTGTTTTAACTCATGAACCGATACTCTAGTTTCACTTCCATTCATTCTTCCTTTCACAACCTTTCTCTTCTTCTTCTCTTGATATCCCTGGAAGGAAGTTCCATCCTTTGTCCCATCTCAACTTTTCTTCATTTCCATTCATTCTCTTCACTTCATTTCCGATCTCATTCATCTTCTATTCCAATCACCTTTCCTCTCTTCTTTCTTCTTCTCTTTTCACTTCGCAACAAATTCAAATGTTCCTCTAAACTCTCAGAGTGAGTAATGAGGAACATGTGCAATAGGGGGAGGGTATTACTATCTCATTTCTAATTTGTCCCCCCTCCCTCTTCCTTCCTTCCTGAATTCCCATTCAAATACCTTTTCCTCTATTCAGAATGCCTTCCATTTCAACTTCAATTGGAATAAAGATCAAGAAACTTCGTTCTCTTTTCCTCTCTCGTTCCTCAATTCGTCGTCTTAAGAATGAAGAAAAGGAAGAAACTTCCATTGCACTTCTTCATCCAGAATATGAATTGATTGATTATGTAAGTGATTCAATCTCTATTTATACTTCATATCTCATTTAGATTCGTCCCTCTCGTTCTCTTATTTCCATTCCAATTCTTCTCATTCGATCGATAACGAAGACTCGATTTGAGATTGTAGGAGAGACATTAGAGACAATCTACACAAGTATAAATGAAGTACGAGAATCCCATTATCTCCCTTGAATTATTGAATATCTCAGGAAGTTCCATGTAGTAGTCTGAAGAAAGGAGTGATGATTGCACCGAATGAAAGTGCATATGAAGTAGGAAAGGCCATTGGTATGTCATCCCTTCCCTCTCTCGTTATCATATTTCCATTATTCTTCGTCTTAGGTCAAATAGTCTCTGGAATCACTCAATTGTGGCTCGATTCAAAAGTGAATTCTCATTTCGTCCAAGGTCTAATTGATTCCTTCATTGATTGTGAAACAAACGAAAGGTAAGGGAAATTAATATTCGATGATCAGTCAATTAATTTAGACTTTCTCTCACTCAACTTACAGTTGTTAATAATGATACAGACGATCAAATTGATACGGTAAGTCACTCACGAATAATACTTAATATTGTTTTATCTCCAGATCTCTCGCCTTATTCTTCTCACTCGAAAATCTCTCCGATCAATTCGATTGAGGAGAATTTTAGTATCTGAGATTGATTGTGCATCGTTCCTTTGGTGAGAGAAATCTTGTGGATATTAAGACAATTAATTAATTAAAGGAATTCCATTGGTCAATGCTCTCATATCGATATTGTTGAATATGAACCGAGAAAGAAAGATAAAATATCTCGATCATTCATAATGAATGCCCTTGAAGGAAAGAGATTAGAGTAAGTCCATGCCCTTTCTTCCTTCTTTCCTCCTTCTCATTTTCATTATTCAGTTCCCTCATTCTTTCCTCTGTCGATGGTCTCACAGTAAATGATCTCATTTCAATTGCATCTACTAATGGTCTTTCTCAATTGCGAGTCAAGGTACATTTTCTTCTTCCTCTCTCTTCATTTCATTCCATTATAGGGTTCTCTTCTCAATCCTTCCACTCTCATCAGTGATCATTTCAATCGAACTCTTTCTAATCTGGACATCCTTCTTATTCATGTCTGTCTGTTCATTCGTCTATTCTTCATTTTCCTTTCTCAGATCGATATTAATTTCTCTCTGTACGATTCAATTGAAAGGGAATCTCTTCGTATTCTTCTCTCATCTCTCAAAGAATCGTCAGTCTTAGAGGTTACTCATTTGCCATATTTCATATTTCATATTAATATATTTCTCATCAGGTGGTTCACAATTCAGTGGCCAATCCAATAATCGTCGCCAAGATTATCAGTTATTGGCTCAATCTCGCTGAGTTAGTCATTACTCATTTTTAACTGAACTAAAAATAAGTTTGTATGGTGGGTAGATTGGTCTGAAAGTGAGACGCATGGTGGAAATAGAAGAAAGGAGGAAATTAGACGAATTTAAGAAGAGTAATGATGATTGCAGAGAGACAGATAGAATTGTACAATTGAAGATCGAGGGAATCGATCAAGAGATTCAAGATTGTGCAATAGGAAGATTAATGAGAAAGGTACGAATGGAATTCATTTATGATTGTGATATACACACTCTATTAATAACAAAAAGAGGGGATTTTAAGACCCAACTTCTTCTAATTCGCTGTATTCAGGTGGATTCAGTTGAACGAGTTGCATGGTCACCTCATCAAATAGTTCTCTCCAACCACAAGGGACAAGTATCTATTCTCGATTGTGCAAGTCTATTTGGAGATGAATAGAGAACACATAATCTTTGTATATTGAAAATTGCGGATAAATATTATACTTATAACTGAAACATATTGCGTATATTCGTAACTTGCCCGCTTCATGTTCATCCACAATACAAGTTTCATCTCTATTTCCTACAACTTCTTCTGTCGATATACAATGGACTGCAAGTAAGTCCAATCATTTGTCTCTTCGATGGATGCCATCGATACTCTTCGATATTTCCTATTTGAAACCGTTCATTATTCATTTGTTCAAACAGCAGTAAAATTTGTTCCAGTGACAATTGGAGGAAATAATTGGAAGGAAAATGGACGAGACGAACAATTTAGTGCTTGAATATATCTGAGATATTACTCTCATTAGTGACAGTTGTTCTCATTTTTTTCAAATTCATGAATGGGCCAAGAGAGAATTGAATTTGAGATATTCTATAGGTTAGGTATCTAACATTATTTATTATCCCATTTACAACATTCACACTCAATAGAGTGAATTTCAGACTGAAAATTATTTTACGCTATCTAGGCTCAAATTTTTAAATGGTATGAAAAAGATCGGCACACTATTCTCGCAATTTGATTTCCTCTAGTTTACCGTGATCGGTCAGTATTCGGAATCATTAAGAATAAGTTTATTCTTAGTAATCATGCTCTTCTGGCTTTTTCAATTACATTTGTAAGTGTTTATTTGCCACTTTCGACGAAGAACATTTTATTTTCAGTTGTGTGGAATAGGGATCTTTTCTTAAATTAAAGAAAAGTTCTTCAAATAAATTACAATGTGTGAACCGTTTTCCATTGATGCAACTCAAGTATCTATCTAGTAGTATTTCATTAATCTTCAATTACTTCCCCCTTCTAGACAACGATATCCACTGTGCTCGTGTACACTCCTAGTCTAATTACTGCACTAGATAGTCATAATATTCATTTCGATGGGTTCTAATTACTCTGGAGGTATCTTTCCTCTGTCAATCTTTCGATTGTTCTCATGATCAGTTATATCGTCTCTCATCTCTTTCGCTACTCTTTTCACTGCTGCAATAGTCATTCTTCTTACGAAAGAGTACATATGAAAGTAAGTTAAAGTATGTAAGTAAGGTAAGTAAAGTAAATAAGTTACTCACCAATTCTGCATAAAAACAACACGAAATGAAAAATGTAAACTTGATTGATGTGAATATCGCGACTATTTTTCTCTTCAATGCATGCGAACTCATAACGGTGCCATCGAAATCGATTGTTCTCTCCCAACTTGTTTCACGTTAGCATTCAAAGAAATGAGATGCACGCTTTTCCCTTTCTCAATTCAATTGAATTTCCAATTCTAGATTTATCTCGTTTGTGGAATGTTCCCCTCAGAAAACCATTGTTTCTTCCATAGATGCTGTTAGAAATAAAAAAAAATTGATCAATATCGACAAGATACTCATAATAATGAAGAGTTTATTCGTAACCAGAGGAAGAATTGGATAAAGCATTTGGTTTTCCAGCGTGATGAGCTGATGTCTGAAGGGATGAATGAAGAGGAAGGAGAAGGAGGAAGAATGAGATGGAGGGAGAGAGGGATGGTCTACCAATGACCATGTGAATGAGAATGAGAGTGAGAATGATGATGATGATGATGGTGATGACGCCAAGCTGAAGTTATTATCGATTAGTATCATGAAATGGATTATATCACGATATAATACAAAATAAGAAAGGAACAAAGGTTATAAGACACTATCTGACTCGATCGACATAGTGTTGGCATTCTTCAAAATACAACCTATGCTCTTTCTTGCATGGTAGGTAGTGCGTGATGAGTGTATGCGGGGAAGGGGGTTTGCTAAGCTCCCTTGCTTCTCCGCGCTTCAGGCGGTAGTGAAAAGTGCATGATGACGTCACAGGTCAAAACGCGTAAA
>LS487412.1:121998-140225 GCA_900490705.1 Pristionchus arcanus
TAGCTTACGGCTCCGGCTCTAATCTGCCTCTTTTGTTCAAAAAAATTTCTAACAACAATCTAACGTACCGTACCTTGTTACCGTAACCGTGTCTACCGTACCCCGACAGAATCACAAACTGACTTTATTTTCTAATTATGTTTTTGGTGAATATTTAAATCCAATGGTTACACTGCGCGTGGGTTTCATTCATAAACCCGCGATATTTGTATAATTTTCCATTTGTAGAAAAAAAAACAAATAAGAAAACTCGTTTAAAAAATTGCTGGCACAAAAAATCAGTTTGTGATTCTATCGGGGTACGGTAGACAGGGTTACGGTAACAAGGTACGGTACGTTAGATTGTTGTTAGAAATTTTTTTGAACAAAAGAGGCAGATTAGAGCCGGAGCCGTAAGCTAAAAACCGGAGCCAACAATTAGTTTGAGGGTACTGTAAGCATTATCATCAAACTTTTTCACGGTTTTTAGCGAATAGAACATCCTTTGTCATCGAGATAAATTACGTCCTATTTACTGAAAATGTGTCACCATAATGCGCATTTATTTAGCAAATAAAACACCTGTAAACGAACCTGGAAATGTATTAAAATAAATAAAAACTGGCGAAAATTTCGAATTTATCGATTTTCAGCCTTTGATGAAATTTGAGCGAAAAATGTCCATGAGTAAAAATGTTTTAAAATTCGACGAGGAACACAACTGGACCACTCCCGAATCGATTGGATTCGATTTACGCGTGTTGACCTATGACGTCATCAAGCACTCTTCACTACCTCCTGAAGCGCAGAGAGGCAAGGGAGCTTAGCAAACCCCCTTCCCCGCATACACTCATCACGAACTACCTACCATGCAAGAAAGAGCATAGGTTGTATTTTGAAGAATGCCAAGTCTTAACACAAACATGTCGATCCTCTCAGATAGTGTCTTTTATAATAATAAAACAAACGTACGATTGTATCCCCATCCACTGTTGCCCCATCCGTTATTACCGTAGTAATTTCCTCCCCATCCCCATTGAGCGAATGATAGAGAAAGGAAAGAAATGAGAAGAAGAAGGAATAGAATGGATGAAGAGGTCATGACTGACTGTGACCATTGAAGCAATGAATCGAGTATTTATATGGGAGAAGAAGGAGGTTGGACGAACAGATTAAAGGAAATGATAGTGATAGAGATGATATGAGAGAGATGAGAGAAAGTGAAGTAGCGAGTTCGATAGAGCGAACGATAGATCATTCAATGAAATAGAGGAAGAAATGAGATTGAGAATGAGATGAAAGAGATAGAAATAGATTGATATTCAGTGCATGTGAACGGAAAAAAAGGAAGAGCTAATTTATGATCGAATCAACGATGCTAAAATATAATATTTGGGTACATTTAGACAAGATAAAATCCTTCATTCATGCATTATTCTTCATTAGTTTGCTATTGGGCGAATATCTTTGATCAAATGATCGAGTTTTGAGGTTGAGTCACATGAAGTTTATCCATCCAATGAAGAATTGAACCTGAATGAACTCAGTTCGATTATTCAATACGAAATAAACTACATTTACACACAGAATCTTCAGGTGTTTCTTTTCATCTCAAGGATTCTTTACAACAGCAAATATGCTCTCTTTTCTACACCATTTCAGTTGTGAATCACGAGTCACAAATTCCTTCGTTCGGCTTCACTCTCTTCATTTCACATTCTCTCTCATCTTCTCTCCTCTCATTCTTCATCTTCTTCTTCCTTCACTGCACCGTGTGAACTCTCATCCCTTCAATTCCTCCATTCTCTTCCTCTTTTCAATTCCTTTCTCCTTCGTATTTTGCATAGACTCGAAAAGCTGAAATTCTTCTCTGCAAATCAAAGGAATGGAGAAATGTGGAAGGAGTAAACTGTAGCTATTCTCCATTATAGATACTATCCCTTTCCTTTCCTTTTCTTCTCCATCTTTCTTCCTTCTTCTTTCCCATTCTTTCAATTATTCCATTGTGTGCTTCATCATCTCATTATCCACTCAATGTTCACTACTTTTCACACGATTAAAAACTGAAATGAAGAAAGAAACGAAGGAATTCTCCCCACACAGATAATTGATTATTCGTAATGGTATGGAGAAGGATTGTTCACTTCATTCAATGGATGTTTTCATTCACCTCAAGGTATTGTCTCCATTCTCTCTCATTCTCTCTCTCTCTGTAGAAGAGCGAACGATGTCCAGTCTTTTCTTCTCTTCTCCGTCCTTTTCTAAGCAACCTCCTCTTCTCTTATAACATCCTTTATATCGCTGAGGGATAATAAATCACACATTTTATTATCCCTATAATTTCTGTTCATCGGAATTCATTCTCATTCAATACATATTCGTAGATACTCTTGTAGAATGAGTCTTCCTCTGGATCATTCATCTGAATCTTCCTTTCGCCCTCTCTAATTCAGTCTCGACTTCTCTAATTCATTCTCCCCTTTCTTTCTCTATCTCTTCTCTATCTCACTTCTTTACTCATCCTTCTTTCTTCCTACACTTCTTTCCATCCTAAAAAGAGTCTATTGAGGATTTGTTGTGATACTCACTGTAGACGGGATAATAATGACATTCGTTCATATGGAATGAGACAAGGAAGGATTGAGATATCACATGTCTCTCAAGTAGATTTCTTTCTTCTTCTCTCCATTTATATTCTCATTCCGTCATCTCTTATTTTCATTCCAACATCTCTATTCCATAATGTCATTTCTTCTCATTGTCTCAAGTGAATCTCTCTCTTCTCTCTTCTCTCTTCTACTTTCAGTCTCTTCCCTCTTTTCTCAATTCCCTCATCCAAATTCAATCTTAATCGACACACCGTCCTTCTTCTCTCTTGACCATGAGAGACATTTCTCTTTCCTCTCTCAGTCTTTCCCCTAACATACAATTCCTTTTGTTTTCACATACGAGAGTGCCTTCATTTACATCTTCTTCTTTTCAGATGATTCGCTACATTTTCTTTAATTGATACATCAATGTCTACACAAATTAAGAATGAATTCCCTCGAACATCACAATTGGAAGAATCAGATAATGGTTTATTACTTTTACGAATTATGTACTTCTGCTCACTTCCGTTGTATTATTCATTAAAGTGTTCATAATCGAGTAATTGACTTCAATTTGAGATACGACTGAAGAGATGGTATATCCCGATTCGCTCTCTCTTACTCTCTCCTATGAGGTCGTCCCTTTGATATCAATTCATATAACCATTGAATTACTTCTTAGATCGAGCGGGTTATGTATGGAATTGCCATAGTTCTTGGATTCATTGCATCAATCTACACAATTCGAAAGTTTCGACGATGTTGTAAGAAGAACCTGGTATGCCCCCTCCCCTCCCCTCCCCTCTCCCCCCTTCTCTTCCCTTCATCATCATTTTCTCTTCCAGGACGTAGCTGCTCGTCTTCTCTCATATAAAATTTCTCTCTCAGTCGCAGATGCTTTAATTCTCTTTGTGTATGCTCCCACTCAACTCGTTTGGATATCAACCTTCTGGGTATTTCAATTCAATCATATCTCTTTATCTTCTTTCTTCTTAGTGGTACGGAGGGGAAATATTATGTCGAGTCTACAAATTCACAGTTACGTTTGCTTTCCATCTAACAGGAAATATGCAGGTTCGTGTTTACTGGAATTAACGATGACTTCATGTAATGTGTTTTTCCTCATTCAGGTTTTAATTGCATTCGATCGTTTGATTACAATGACTCGAATAAATAAATTGCACGTGAAGGGAGTAAGTTCTCCCTTATTTAATCATTCCGCAGTCAGAGAAAAAATTGTGCAGAATAAGTGACAAAAATAGAAATGTTTTTACTTGTCTGACCATTTTGTGAGATAGGGTTATCCAGTCAAATGGGACGAGGAGTCGTACAGAATCTCAAGATGAAATTGAATCAAGATTTGACACTTCATTCTATAATCACCAATTAGGCACACCGCGTAAACACAATTATGCTTTTTTCTGAGATATTTGCTGAGTTATAGATAAAGATACATATGGATACATTAAACATCATAAGAAGAAAAGGACGAAATATAATTTTTGATTGCAGACAACGGACTATAATACTCGTCTCTTTCTTTCTATCTCATGGATTCTCGCCATTCTTTTCTCCTTACCTCAACTTGTGATATTCAAAATAGTGTATCATAATAACGAGAGTCCTCAATGTTCTTCTATTTGGTGAGTTCTCTCTTTTATTCTCTCTTTTCTTCTCTTCACTCGTAGGCGTAAATGACTCAGATTTCTCCATTAGCTCACTTAATTCGAAAAGGAAGGAAAGAATTCCTCTCAATCCTAAAATAGATAATCTGCAGGAATGAATATACACAATTATATTTGAAAGAACAAGAGAGAAATGAGATTATGGAATATTACAACGAAGACAATGAAATGGTTAGATGACTTATGAATGGAGAGATATTCTCTCAAATTCAGGTTAACGATTCGTTGCATAATTCTTCTATTGAAGAGGAATGGATTCGAATGCAAGAGTGGGAAAAGGTGAGAAAAGTGTGAAAGATGAAAGTGAAAAAGGAAAGTCAAGGAAATATAGAGTCATTTTCTAGATGTACAACATGGTTCACGTATCAATGATGTGTGTTATTCCATATCTACTCGAACTAATATTCTATGCACTTATTCTTTCTCTTCTTTCTGATGCAGAGAAAGGAGAATTCTCAGGATTCAGAAGATTTATTCACAAGTACGAAATTTGTTAAATGAATTTAAAAGTAATAAGATACATTTGAAGAAAAATTGTTGGACTGTGTCATATGAAAAGGAGAGAAGAAAGAAAGGAGAGATTTAATTCCCTTCCGTAAGATTATTCGATAGAATCAGATGAGATTTCTCGTTGTAGAACAATAATCGAAGATCCTCAATCTGATTCACCCATTCAATCTCCAATGAAGATTAAATTGACACGTCGACCATCGAGAAGTGTTGTTCGTTTATTTACATTTATGTATTGATATCTATTTATTAGAAATAGAGCAAAGAGTTGGTTTAGTAAAGGGTGTGAATAAGAAATGATGATGGCTATCAGAATTCGTCGCCTACCAATGGACGTCGGGTGAATCTTCGTGTTTCCTATCGAAATCGATTCCAATCGGTTGATGTTGGAATGAGAAGAATGACTATGGCAGGAGGAACTCAAGGTAAGAGAAGGAAAGGAAAGAGAAGACATTGAGGAGAAATGATTAAGATATTTCACCCCTTCATACGAATAATGAGAATGAGAGTGGAGAGAGAAGTCATTTATTGGGAATTCGTCATCAATCGAGAAGAGCAAGTGCACCTTGTGGAGATGTATGTTATTATATCTCATATTGAGTTTATAATTCTCCTTTAGAATAAAGTGAATCAGCCTCGAGTTTCCGTTCCTTGGATGCAAACTGTTATCGTGGCAAGAAGAAATGCTCGAAAAAAGGTTTTATCTCTTTATTACTTCTTTCTAATCAATGAATAATCAGGCTTTCCTCATGCTTTCATTCAATCTTCTTCTTTGGCTTCCCTATTGTGCACATGCCATTCTTTCCTCCTTCGTTGAACTCAACTACCTCAATTTCCAATTCGCCTGTGCACTAGTCGTTTTCAATGCAATCACAAATATTCTTCTCTAGTCAATTTATGTGAACGAGTAGCTAAATCTTGTCCAAATGATCTCTATTCTCTGGTTCGATTAAATCACGGTAGTTTCTTTCCCTTTACAGCTTCTCTTTCCCGTTATTATTTATATTTGATATTTCATCGGGTACTCCATCCCATTTCAGCTATTAACCTCCTATCGCATCTTAAATTTCGATAAAGTGATTAAGTAATCAATTTACAACTTATAGAATGTATATTTCGCAAAAAATATTCGTATTACATTGATATGTATGTGGAAACAACAATTTCAACTGATACGTTTGAATACATGATACAATTAGGAAAATCTAAAATAATATCAGTTGAGAGCTATTCAGTTGAATTCAAAGTTATTATGTAACTCGTAGGCTGTGGGAAGAACTCATTGATTCATTTATAGTTATGAAATAAATCAATAGGAGATCGATCTCTACTCTATTTGTTTCGATGGATTTTTCGATGTTCTTCTCGTTCCTTTACTCGTAATTGATCGTATCTGTGGTTCCAATGAACTACTTCTCCTAAATGGAACAACTCTATCACCACCTGGAAAATTAATTATCTGAGATCGGGAGAAGAATATTATTTCATACCAGTCGGAAGGGTAAGATGAGGTTTTCCCTTGCTAGCTATACTTTTCCCATCCATATGACCTGTTCCAATGGGTGATATTCCATCTGAAGAGAGGAATGATATCTTCATCCCTTAGTGCATCTCACCTTTCCAACAAGGAAGTCGAAGAACTCGAAATATCGCATGACGATATGATCGAACATTATGGAAGATAATAAGAGGATCGACTACCGTATACCTAAGAAGATAAAGAGATTGAAGAGAAAAGCGAGATGGCTACAAACCATGCACTGACAATAGGAAGAAGATGGAAAAAGAAATCCATATCTTGGTTAAATAGAGCGCCGACTACTCCAATTCCAATTGGAATTTGAACTAGAATGGAAGGGACGAGAGACTGTGATGAAGTGAGAAATTGAATGGAGAGAGAGAGAATCTAATCTCACCTGGGCATATAATGATCTTGCTAATTGTCTCTGTAATGAATCTCTTGCTTGAATTGCATGCGAAGTGATCTTCCTGAATTGAATAACGAAGTAATGAGTAAGGAAGGGTTAGACATTACTTACTTTGCACCGACATTAATAATGATAGAAGAACTTAGTAGCAATAGAACGAGAAGGACCATTCCACAGATAAACCACCAATTTCTTCTTTCTCCTTCCTATTAAAATTAGGTCAAAGATGTTATAAATAGGGTTGATCGTTCGACTTTCGGAGCGGCCGAATGAGAGTGATCAATATGACCTTTTTCCGGAAATAACTAAATTAGTGCTCCAGCAAGAGTTCGGACAAAGAAAAAAATGACATTTGCATCGACTCTCGTTCCGGAACGACCATTATTCGACTCTCGGCCAAGGGGATAATTGGATCAAAAGTTTGAAATTCCGCCATTCCGTTCCGAACGATCAATCCTAGTTGTAAATAATGTTTCCCCGTATGAGCATATTAGTAGATATTTTCCATAACACGTCTATTAGATTCATGACAGTTACGACATGGAAAGATCAAGTCTACATACTATGCCTCCACCTACACTAATAGTTGAGAGAATGAATGTCGAATCTGATGAGAGATGCCGACTTATCCCTTCTTCCACTGTTGAACAAGGAGATGTATCATCTAATCATTGATCTTCATTATGAAACATAAACATTTATACTTACCAAAACATAGTTTGTTTTTCTCATCTGATGGTATCAAAATGATTATTAGAAGAGCAGTGATGGGAAGACTAAGAAGAAGAGAAATAGTGGGAAGAGAGATAATAATGAGTGGATGAAGATGATGATTATGACCTCTGATGTTAACTGATCATTGCGATGTTTTGATGATCAACACAAACAATTTCATGTGGATAATTCGATATATCATCAGTGTAGATAAAATGCCTTTGTTCTGAACAAAGAAAAAAATAAACGTGAAGAGAAGAATAGTAAGTGATAATGGAGAAATTGTGAATGGAGGTTGAGCTGAGAAGAAGAATATCCCCGAATGAACATGCATTGTCTAGAATTTATTTGAAGTAAAGACAGACTACAAGATGGATAAAATTAAGCGATTAGAATAAAATAAGAGAAGACAATAGATTAGATAATAAACTTACGGGTCTCGTCATAACGACGAGAAAAACGAGAATAATACTGCAGAGAGAAAGAATTCCTTGAACGATCTAATGGAAAATTAAGAGAAAGATCGATGAGTAGAAATACCTTGTAATATACTCCCATGTGAGGAGGAGAATAACGAAATATTGATAGAATAAGGAAGAGATTTAAAAAGAGTGATACACATAAACAAATTATTCCATTCCATAGAGCAATACTTTCCAACTCAAGAGTAATAAAATCAAATATCCTCCGATAGAATACTTACAACAATTAGTGTAGGATTTGATCCATATACATCCATACACTTGCCTATTTTCTGTAAATGGTTCGTTGGAAAAGGAAGGGAAGTAGTTATTATGTGATACGAGAATCGAATTCAGTATTGACAGGAAAGAAACGGAGTAACAGCCAATTGAAGAAAATAAGCACGAGATGTATTCGAACTTTGCTAACAAGCACAAAATACACTTTTAAAATGTGCACTATGTTTCAAAATAATTGCGCATGACAAAATTCGAAGTATCAGTTATTTCGCATTAATAAAACCTCTCAAAATATTTTAAAATACCATGCAATGAATAGAAAAAAAAATTAAAGACAAACGATATTCACTTCCTACTTTTCTCGTGAGCGAAATGGGAGAAGTAAAATGGAGTGCGATAATGGAATTGACGACGTAACCAAGAGAGTGAAAAGAGACGAAACAGAGAATGAACCAAAGAGAGGATTGAAATATTAGGTTGGTGCGAAAGTTTCTGCGGGTTTTTATTTTGCAATTCTACTCTCGATGGCTTTGCGTGTCATAACATCTACCACAGTATAAAATAGCTGGATGTCTGTGCCATACATCAGTACAGTTGCATTAGCACAAGATCGAATTGCGGTGGAAAAATTAATTTTTATGTTAGTGAAATCGCGGGCATTGATCAAACTGTCTAACTTTAGTGATTGGATCAACCTGATCCTTTGCACTTTCCTTCTCCCCAAATCCTATCGAAATTAGAATTTTTGAAATAATTTGGTGATCCTTTGCACTTTCCTTCTCCCCAAATCCTATCGAAATTAGAATTTTTGAAATAATTTGGTGATCCTTTGCACTTTCCTTCTCCCCAAATCCTATCGAAATTAGAATTTTTGAAATAATTTGGTGATCCTTTGCACTTTCCTTCTCCCCAAATCCTATCGAAATTAGAATTTTTGAAATAATTTGGTGATCCTTTGCACTTTCCTTCTCCCCAAATCCTATCGAAATTAGAATTTTTGAAATAATTTGGTGATCCTTTGCACTTTCCTTCTCCCCAAATCCTATCGAAATTAGAATTTTTGAAATAATTTGGTGATCCTTTGCACTTTCCTTCTCCCCAAATCCTATCGAAATTAGAATTTTTGAAATAATTTGGTGATCCTTTGCACTTTCCTTCTCCCCAAATCCTATCGAAATTAGAATTTTTGAAATAATTTGGTGATCCTTTGCACTTTCCTTCTCCCCAAATCCTATCGAAATTAGAATTTTTGAAATAATTTGGTGATCCTTTGCACTTTCCTTCTCCCCAAATCCTATCGAAATTAGAATTTTTGAAATAATTTGGTGATCCTTTGCACTTTCCTTCTCCCCAAATCCTATCGAAATTAGAATTTTTGAAATAATTTGGTGATCCTTTGCACTTTCCTTCTCCCCAGATCCATTCGAAATTAGAATTTTTGAAATAATTTGGTGATCCTTTGCACTTTCCTTCTCCCCAAATCCTATCGAAATTAGAATTTTTGAAATAATTTGGTGATCCTTTGCACTTTCCTTCTCCCCAAATCCTATCGAAATTAGAATTTTTGAAATAATTTGGTGATCCTTTGCACTTTCCTTCTCCCCAAATCCTATCGAAATTAGAATTTTTGAAATAATTTGGTGATCCTTTGCACTTTCCTTCTCCCCAAATCCTATCGAAATTAGAATTTTTGAAATAATTTGGTGATCCTTTGCACTTTCCTTCTCCCCAAATCCTATCGAAATTAGAATTTTTGAAATAATTTGGTGATCCTTTGCACTTTCCTTCTCCCCAAATCCTATCGAAATTAGAATTTTTGAAATAATTTGGTGATCCTTTGCACTTTCCTTCTCCCCAAATCCTATCGAAATTAGAATTTTTGAAATAATTTGGTGATCCTTTGCACTTTCCTTCTCCCCAAATCCTATCGAAATTAGAATTTTTGAAATAATTTGGTGATCCTTTGCACTTTCCTTCTCCCCAAATCCTATCGAAATTAGAATTTTTGAAATAATTTGGTGATCCTTTGCACTTTCCTTCTCCCCAAATCCTATCGAAATTAGAATTTTTGAAATAATTTGGTGATCCTTTGCACTTTCCTTCTCCCCAAATCCTATCGAAATTAGAATTTTTGAAATAATTTGGTGATCCTTTGCACTTTCCTTCTCCCCAAATCCTATCGAAATTAGAATTTTTGAAATAATTTGGTGATCCTTTGCACTTTCCTTCTCCCCAAATCCTATCGAAATTAGAATTTTTGAAATAATTTGGTGATCCTTTGCACTTTCCTTCTCCCCAAATCCTATCGAAATTAGAATTTTTGAAATAATTTGGTGATCCTTTGCACTTTCCTTCTCCCCAAATCCTATCGAAATTAGAATTTTTGAAATAATTTGGTGATCCTTTGCACTTTCCTTCTCCCCAAATCCTATCGAAATTAGAATTTTTGAAATAATTTGGTGATCCTTTGCACTTTCCTTCTCCCCAAATCCTATCGAAATTAGAATTTTTGAAATAATTTGGTGATCCTTTGCACTTTCCTTCTCCCCAAATCCTATCGAAATTAGAATTTTTGAAATAATTTGGTGATCCTTTGCACTTTCCTTCTCCCCAAATCCTATCGAAATTAGAATTTTTGAAATAATTTGGTGATCCTTTGCACTTTCCTTCTCCCCAAATCCTATCGAAATTAGAATTTTTGAAATAATTTGGTGATCCTTTGCACTTTCCTTCTCCCCAAATCCTATCGAAATTAGAATTTTTGAAATAATTTGGTGATCCTTTGCACTTTCCTTCTCCCCAAATCCTATCGAAATTAGAATTTTTGAAATAATTTGGTGATCCTTTGCACTTTCCTTCTCCCCAAATCCTATCGAAATTAGAATTTTTGAAATAATTTGGTGATCCTTTGCACTTTCCTTCTCCCCAAATCCTATCGAAATTAGAATTTTTGAAATAATTTGGTGATCCTTTGCACTTTCCTTCTCCCCAAATCCTATCGAAATTAGAATTTTTGAAATAATTTGGTGATCCTTTGCACTTTCCTTCTCCCCAAATCCTATCGAAATTAGAATTTTTGAAATAATTTGGTGATCCTTTGCACTTTCCTTCTCCCCAAATCCTATCGAAATTAGAATTTTTGAAATAATTTGGTGATCCTTTGCACTTTCCTTCTCCCCAAATCCTATCGAAATTAGAATTTTTGAAATAATTTGGTGATCCTTTGCACTTTCCTTCTCCCCAAATCCTATCGAAATTAGAATTTTTGAAATAATTTGGTGATCCTTTGCACTTTCCTTCTCCCCAAATCCTATCGAAATTAGAATTTTTGAAATAATTTGGTGATCCTTTGCACTTTCCTTCTCCCCAAATCCTATCGAAATTAGAATTTTTGAAATAATTTGGTGATCCTTTGCACTTTCCTTCTCCCCAAATCCTATCGAAATTAGAATTTTTGAAATAATTTGGTGATCCTTTGCACTTTCCTTCTCCCCAAATCCTATCGAAATTAGAATTTTTGAAATAATTTGGTGATCCTTTGCACTTTCCTTCTCCCCAAATCCTATCGAAATTAGAATTTTTGAAATAATTTGGTGATCCTTTGCACTTTCCTTCTCCCCAAATCCTATCGAAATTAGAATTTTTGAAATAATTTGGTGATCCTTTGCACTTTCCTTCTCCCCAAATCCTATCGAAATTAGAATTTTTGAAATAATTTGGTGATCCTTTGCACTTTCCTTCTCCCCAAATCCTATCGAAATTAGAATTTTTGAAATAATTTGGTGATCCTTTGCACTTTCCTTCTCCCCAAATCCTATCGAAATTAGAATTTTTGAAATAATTTGGTTTCTTCCACTTCAAACTATGCAATTGTACTCATTATCGAAAAGATCGGAAATAAATTTACATTGGGATAATTTTTGTAATAAACGGCAGATCAGGAATAAAATAACTGACCACCCGTGAAAAGAGAAGAAAGAAGGATGACAATGAATAAATACATGATGGATGATCGATCAAATTCTCATTGTAGAGATCATCAACTGAATTGAAGAGAATTATGAAAGAAGAAGAATAACAGTGAGGAAAATGGAGTAAGAATGGAAATGTAAGCAGTGAGATGGCTTAGACCTTCCTATCTCTCTCTCTCCCTCTCTCCCTCCCTCTCTCCCTCCCTCTCTCCCTCCCTTCCCCCCCCTACTCCTCCTCTCCCTCTTCATTCCCTCTCTCTCAGTCAGTTGTAATCCAGGGAAGACCTCTCTCTTCCTTCCAATCTTTTCCACTCTTCAAGTACTCAAACTTCCCATTCATTCACCAATCCCAAATAAAGAGAAAAGGACAGAACACAAGAGAAAATTGAGTAGGAATGAATTCGTTGGATTTGGACGGTCGAAGAAAGAAGAATATCCGAGAATACACGCGTAGTCAATTGATTGATTAGACAAATGGGTAAATGAGACTGAAGGAATGAAGTAGACAACACATTTATTTATCGAATCTCAGCAAAGAATTCAGCGATTTCGAGATTACAATCGGGATCGATTTCAGGCTGATGAATATTCTGATAACCAAAGAAGAAGAAAAGACAGAAGAGAATAAATGCGAGAATGAAGAGAATCTGAAGAGATATTATTATGATGATTCACTCATTTGATAACGAAATTGATAACGAAAATTGGAAAAATTGAAAATTGAAATTTATAACGAAATTGATTTGATAACGAAAGATAAATCATGTATTTAATCCCCAAATAGATACGATAAATTATATATCAGAATTTGTATGTTCGTTATTCTTAATTGAAATTATTCTCACTTGAGTTGACCAATGGAAAGCTCGAACGAATCGATCAGTGCAGATTCGATTATTACGAGATACGAGAATGTGAGACTGATGATATGGAATATTAGTGAGAGAAGGAGAGATAGATGAACCTTATGAGGAATTCCATTTGTAAGAGGATTGAATACTTTGACTGGAGGGGGAAGAGCACCACTGTAATGGGAGAATTGACCATTGAGTGAATAGAAAGAGAAAGACGAACTCCGATTGGTTAATTGATTAGTTTAGATGAGTGGAATGTTATACTCATCATGCTTCCACAGTCAAACCACATCACTCAAATACCTCGAATAAACCCAATTTTCGACGACACATTTTCGTCTCGTTGAAAGATGACGAAGATCGTAGAATAAACTCCAATATAACAGTTTAGATAGGAAAAGGGAATCTATGGACCCTCCAGACTTTGCAAACCATGTCGAACTGACCTGTCCTTTCTTAATTTCTGCTGCATATATTTGAGTAGAGCCAATTTAATGAGAGAGAAGAAAACGATAATGAAGCAAACTCCTGAGAAGATAAAGGTAAGAATGAAGTATTATACTCTCTCAACCTAGCCAAACATCCATCGCCTTGAGATAACTAACTCGTGGCATCACTTCATTGTACGAAAAGAGAAGGAAAGTTATCGTCAGAATAATTGAGATCATATCCTGAGATGGAGAAATTGTTTAAATGGAATGGGGTTGGAATACCTGGAAGCTAGTCTCATTCTCCATCCATAGACATACCCATGAAGTTATTACAACTGAAGATGGAGAATATGGAATGGCATCTCTCTTTTTCTAACCAGCAGTGGAAGGGACAATCAATTGAAGGAAACAGAATCCGGCTGCACGAGAGAACACAAAACACACATAAAGACGAGAATAATCACCTGAATCATAAAATATTATTATAATATAATATAGTAATAGTATTATGAGCCCATTTGTGTAAGAACAGAACAACGCTCGGACAGGGTAAAAAATGTGTTTCGAGATATCAGTTTTTGGTACAATTTTAGGTCCCTAAAACATGGCACACATGCCAAGGTATAAATTGATATTTCATTCGATACAGTAGGCCAGAGATCAGACGATTTTTCGATTGATATGCTCTAACAGTTTAGCAGTTACAGATAGGGAAAAATTTTCAATAGAGACTAGCATTAATTTTGCATGAGAAAACCATGCCAAACACCGAAAATTTCAAAACTTCAAATTCCTTCATTTGTCTACTGTAACATGGTTGAAAATTATTTGTACCCTACCCAATTTTTACTATGTGTGGGTGACACCAAAACAAAATTTTTCACGTCGTTAGTTCGCACAACTCGAAACCGCACGTGAGTTATGAATTAAATGCCGAATTAAAAACCACTAAATATAGGCCATTTCCTTCACATTCACACCGCGCACCCCGTCATCCAAGTGAAGAATGGGAATGAGAGAGGGAAAGGAGAGGAGGGAAGGCAGTTTTTCAATGGTTTTCCAACGGCATTTAATTCATAACTCACGTGCGGTTTCGAGTTGTGCGAACTAACGACGTGGAAAATTTTGTTTTGGTGTCACCCACACACAGTAAAAATTGGGTAGGGTACAAATCATTTTCAACCATGTTACAGTAGACAAAATGGAGGAATTTGAGATTTTGAAATTTTCGGTGTTTGGCATGGTTTTCTCATGCAAAATTAATACTAGTCTCTATTGAAAAATTTTCCCCATCTGTAACTGCTAAACTGTTAGAGCCGATCTTCGGCCTACTGTATCGAATGAAATATCAATTTATCAATTTGCATACCTTGGCATATGGGCCATGTTTTCAGGGACCTAAAACTCTACCAAAAACTGCATTTATCACGGAGCTCATTTTTTACCCTGTCCGAACTATGATCAGATTTGTCCGACTCTTACGCAATCGGGCTCTTATGACAAATGTACTGTTCTCAGTGAATTGAAACGCAGAAATGAAAATTCGTAAAAATCAGGTTTAAGAAAATTAAATTCTTGTGAATACAAAATGATTTGTAGTTCAAGTTGAAGAAATTTCGCTTTACAAATGAAAAAAATAGTACCTGTTGCGTATTTTTCAACTCTGCTGGTGACGAATGCTTTCTCTATTCGAAAGTCCGGAAGAGAAACCTATTATTGAAAAGGAGGAAAGTGGTTATAGGGAGATGAGTGGTACCTTATTCAATTGTAGTGCAGTAATATCTCCATCTGACCACGAATAACTCACTTGATCCGCAGTATGACCATCTGATAGGAGAATAATCTATCGAATAGTCTATTCCATTTCAATCTCAATCACGTTCAAATCTACCGAATTAAACCGAATTAAAATTCCGCTACGAGTCACAAAATGTTTGAGAATGTTTGAAACATTCTGTGACAGAAATCAAATTTTATACACGATCGAATATTTGTTTTTACCGCAATGTTCATCTACGAAATATCCGTCAATTCCTACGTGAATCTGTGATAAAAAACCGACGGAATAAACAACAAATCGTTGTACAATAATTGTTTCGAACACCTTTTTGAACAAATGTCCCTAGATTCTGAATGATGTACCGTTAGTTACGACTATTTTTTCAATTTCGTGTATCTAAAAGAATATGGATAAATACTCACAACTTTCGATGCCCAACTTGCAGACCTAAAAAAAGAATAAAGATTAAGAAGAGAGGTAATAATTACCTGAAAATCGAATGGAAACATAGTCAAATCCATTCCACAACTGAGAACGAGAGAAATTCTTCGAGAGAAGAGAATTCGACCATCGGGATTCAATCTGTGATAGGAGAAGAATGGATGATATCGTATCCATTGATACCTCAATAATGATCGATGGGAAACACTCTGCTTTCTAGGATTTTGAGATGCGATCGCATTGGGAACGAAAGTATCCGGATGCCAGAGGAAATTAGAATATGATTCGTGTAGAGAAAGTGAAGTCTGAATGGAACAAATTTATCTTTCTCGCCCCCCCCTCCTTTCTCCCTCTCCCCTATCCCTCTCTCTATCTTACCTTGTTCTTGAACTTCTTCTTCGAATATTTCAGTCTCGGATCTCTCCAAGCTTCTCGGTAGAAAATCTCTAATGCATAATCCTGCATTACATGTAATTATTATTATCTAAAGCGAAAATACATACCATTGTAATCTCGGATACAGCTCGAACATTGCTGACAACAACAGAACAATTGACAGTGACGGGACCTTTAAAGAGAGGGAATATTCATGATCTCATTATCTTTTCACCTCCATTCTTTCCATCGGGAACTTGTCGATGATCGTATTTTATTGAACGAAGAAAACGAAGAAAATCTCGAGTTTCACTGAATGGAAAAGGAATATTAATTTGTTCGTTCCATCAATCTGACCCTTGAGTGAAAACTGATTCCTGATCTAATTTAGTATTCTCATCACTTTCTTCATCGAGATCACCTTCATCCTGCACTCAAATTAAATGAAGAAAAGAAGGAAGAAATTCCCAGAAATAGAGAAGATTCACTTCCAACAAACGAGATAAATTGGGATACAAATGGAAAGAATTCTCACATCGAATTCAATTGAATCCATGAAGGTTTTGTACTTATTTGGTCGATTTTCTATCTGAAAGATTTATTTAGAGGCACATTAGTCTAGAGGACAACAAACTTTTTCTATGAAGTATATGAAGATAACGAGTAGAGTGAAATATTGCATTGTAGAAATTGAATCTGATAAGTGATGGATAAAGTGAGTGTGTAGCAAAACAAAAGGAAAATAGAAGTGACTACAAGGACTAAAAGAAGAGGAGGAAGACACGAAATTTGGTTGGAATCAATTGCATTTCATCGGAGTGAAGAAAGAAAGAGAAGAGTTTCATGTATAGTGAAAATTATCAACTGAGACGGACAAATATAGTGTTGCATGAAAAGAAACCTAGAAAATGCATTTGGAAGGATCTCAGTAAAATTGGATTATCCTGTTTCACATAGGATTCTAATTTGACGCAATATAAAAGCTTCCAGTTCCGTATAAAGTTCAACTTCAATAAACGAGAAGTGCTCAGTAGAAGGAGAGAATGAAGAGATAACTTCCAGATTTCTTCTATTCTTCAGGAGATGAAAAGAGAAGGGCTAAGAATGTGAAGATGGATGTATTCTCTTAGTCTCAAAGGAAGGAAAGAATCCTTTCCCCTTTTCGAATCTACCAAATTGAGTCCCTCCCCTTCTTCATCCTGACTTCTGTTCTCTCTACTGATTCAATTGAAGAATGAACGACGAAAGGGAACTCAATATTTATTGGATGATTTAAAAGACAACAGATTGAAATACCTCGAAGGGAAATTGATCTCGACTGAAGAAAAGGTCGAGAAAAGAATGGAACATTTTGTCATGAAAGGGATTATGCATCTTTTATTAGGGGATGAAAGAAATTTAGAAGGGGCACATAGGGATTAGGAAAAAGAGACTAGAGAGACTACTTGGAAATGGATAGAGAGGACGAATGAAGTATGTACAGAACGTATTCGATCGATATGTTGAGCAAAGATCAAAGATCAATTGAGGAGGGGTGGGGGTTGATTACTGCCCGATATAACAGGCCGATCCTTGAGCAGGAACAACTCCATTTACATTCGCCAATATCTCGCAGACGAAATAACTGAATAAGGAATTCATTATCCCTTATGATTTCAAATGATGATCAATATAATGGATAAAGATGAATAACTTACAATTCACTCAATTGGAAAAGATTGACTGCTGCACATTCGAATTGTCTACACGCTTCTTCACACTGTCCAATATCCTAAATTAAATCAATTCGTGATAATCATAGATAGTCTCATTTGGCTACGGTAGTCCACTTACTCTAACATTCTTGATCTCATATACTTTTCCTCCTTTGCATTCTGAATTCTGTCTGAGGAAGTAAGCACGATCTCCAATGTAATGAGAAGCAGGAAGATCTAAAATGATTCCCTTTTCCTTTTTCTATTCTCTATCTGACACATTCCAGTCCTCATTCCTCATGCATTTATAGAGGGCGAGAAAGTAAAAGACATAAATCAGACATAGTCAGTAGAGACAAAATGCTATCTATCAATGAGAAGAATTTCATCTCCTTCCTAAAATAGAGAGAGAAGAAAGGAAAGGAAGCGTTATGTGAACTCATAGTCTACAGTAATCATGCATCTCATCCCAATTACACACCAAGCACAACTTACTGATACACCCACTTGCAAGAGAGAAAATGAGAAGAATGACGAGAAGAAGGGATGAAGTGAATGATGACATCTGAAGAG
>LS487412.1:150716-165187 GCA_900490705.1 Pristionchus arcanus
AGAGAGAGAGAGAGAGAGAGAGAGAGAGAGAGAGAGAGAGAGAGAGAGAGAGAGAGAGAGAGAGAGAGAGAGAGAGAGAGAGAGAGAGAGAGAGAGAGAGAGAGAGAGAGAGAGAGAGAGAGAGAGAGAGAGAGAGAGAGAGAGAGAGAGAGAGAGAGAGAGAGAGAGAGAGAGAGAGAGAGAGAGAGAGAGAGAGAGAGAGAGAGAGAGAGAGAGAGAGAGAGAGAGAGAGAGAGAGAGAGAGAGAGAGAGAGAGAGAGAGAGAGAGAGAGAGAGAGAGAGAGAGAGAGAGAGAGAGAGAGAGAGAGAGAGAGAGAGAGAGAGAGAGAGAGAGAGAGAGAGAGAGAGAGAGAGAGAGAGAGAGAGAGAGAGAGAGAGAGAGAGAGAGAGAGAGAGAGAGAGAGAGAGAGAGAGAGAGAGAGAGAGAGAGAGAGAGAGAGAGAGAGAGAGAGAGAGAGAGAGAGAGAGAGAGAGAGAGAGAGAGAGAGAGAGAGAGAGAGAGAGAGAGAGAGAGAGAGAGAGAGAGAGATACCGTCATCGTTGTGATGTGTGGAGATATCACATTGTTCAATGGCTTTCTTCTTCTTTTTGGATGATCTTCGTATAACTCGATTGAATCCATCGACGATTCCAACGAGACGAGACATTGAAGAGGGAAGGGAAGGGAAGGAGGGAGGAGGAGGAGGGAGAGGGAGAGGGAGAGGGAGAGGGAGGGACTGACAAGGATAAGGATGATTACGTCAGAACAGTAGATGGAAAGTGAAGAAAGAAGAGGATAATCCGGATGAATGATAAGAATGAAGAGGATAAAATAGAGAGCTATCATCGATTTAACACCTTTTCTTATCGATAGAATGGTGGATATGAGAGAGAGAGGAAAGAAGTTATGAATAACTAATGAAAGATGGGAACGAATGAGATAGAAATGAGAATGTGAACGAATACTAGACACATTCCTTTCTGTAAAATACATATATGGAAGGATTGATCAGAAAATAGTTTGAATCTTCTTGTAAAGAGAGATGGTTTTGATTCGATAGAGAGAACGAAGAAGAGAAAATGTGTTGATTATGATGATGAGAAGAGAAGAGAAAAAGAGAGAAGAAGTAACCAGGATGAATGTGCATTAGGATGAATTGAGAAGGAGAGATTCACTCAGAAGGAAGGGAAGGAGAGGGAGGAGAGGGAGATTAGAGGGGATCAATTCATCCAATTGAGATTGAAGACTGTACAAGAGAAAGAGAGAGATTGAGAAGTGTGAAAATGACATGGAGAGAAGAAAGAAATGAAGAAGAGTGGGGAAAGACTAAAGTTATTACTCTATCCCAATCCACTTTCTCGCTAATTTGGACGGAAAAGTGTCATGACCATGAAATTGAAGTGAAACTAATCAAAGACAATTTAAGAGTAAGAAAAGAAGAGAATGGAAAATGAGAGAAAGTATAGGAAGAGTTTGTAAGTGAATAGTGATATTTGAATGGATGAGAGAAGGAAAGAAAAGAATTGTGACTGAATTGAGAACTCTCGAGATATCGACTGTAACTCAAACGAAGAGAAGAAGAAGAGAAAAGGAAAAAGAGACGAAAGAGCAAATGGGATGTGAGTCGTCTGTCAAATTTAGTGTGAACAAGACCAGAAAAGGAAGAAGAGCAAGATGGAAGAATTGTTGAGAAGTGAGAACAAATAGTAAAGGAAGGAAAGGAAAGAAGAGGACGAGGGAAAAGGAATGATATCCCATTCAATCTTTGCATGTCAGAAGATGAATTGGTTAGTGAATCGAGAGAGAGAGAGAAAAAGGTATGAGAAGAGAAGGAAAAGCTAAAGAGAAGAGAGATCCGAGAAGAGAAGAAACGAACTAATGAGGGAGTGAAGAGAAACAGAAATATGAGAGGTATTCAATATGAAGAAGCAGAAGAGAAAGAGAAGATGAGTTGACGGATTAGACATACTAATTATCTATGGGAGGGAAATACATGTACACACATCGAGTGGGAAAATTTAACGTAGGGAATGAATGCATATGAACAAAGATAATTAAGACCCCGATAGGATTGTCCCTTTTGATTCGATTGTATTACCTGTATCGATATCTTCATATGGAGGAGGAGGAGTTGATTGAGGAGATCTCGATGATTCAATTCTTTCGATTGCTGTGACAACTCTTCCACTTGCTGGTTGAGGAGAATGAAATGTAGTCAAAGATGAAGAAGGAGCAGAAGATTTACGAGGATGTGAAGAGACTGATCGAGATTGACGAGGACGAAGAGGTGCAGATTCATGAAGAGAAGAGAGATAAGGAGGGAGGGGGAGGAGAGGAGAGACCTACAGGAGAAGGGAGAGGGAATACCTTGAGAGATCGTCTCCTTAGAATGAGATCTGCAAATCCAGAGAAGACTGATTGACGAGGTTCATGAGACATTGAAGAGATGAAGAGTAGAGATCGATGAAGAGAGTGATTGGAAGAGTGAACAGATGAAGAGAAGAGAGGGAGAAGAGGGATGTTGTAAGAGCAAATACGATAGGGAGAGGGGGAGGAGGAGGAGGAGGAGAGGGAGAGATGAGGGGATAACAAGTTGTTATATCTGATTGACGATAGATGACCACTCGATTGGTTGGAGGGTGAAGGAGGAGGAAGAGGGAAGGGAGGAGAGTGTGGATGAGGAATAGAGAGAGAGGAATACTGATATCACTATGGAGAATGAAGGAATTACAGCATGAAATGAAGCAGATGGAATAGATTTGAAGAGAGGAAAAAGAAGAAGAGGAAGACTTAGTTGTGAAGAGGAATTATATCGATTTATGAAGACTTATTTTCAAATGAGAGATTATTAGAGGGAATTTATATAGCGGAAGTTGATACTATGGATAAATCCACCAGTCTGGTCCCCCTTTTCCATTTTTTAATCTAATTTCACCAATTACTCATACTATTTTTTTAAAAGGATTTCGTATTGTGAGGTGATAATCTCGAAAGTGTTAGGGTAAACAATAAAGCTTAGAGAGATAATCAGAATGATCAAATGATCAATTGATTATCTCATTTGGTGCGGAGAAGGGAAGAGATTACAGTGAATAGAAGAGACACAAAGTGAAGCCATCTTGTGAGTGGTAAGCGAGATGTCGAATACAGTTAATCGACAGAGGAGAAGACGTTAGGGTGTGCGTAGTGTGTCTATCTGAGACGACGTTTAGGAAAGGTCGCCTCCGATAGATACACTAACAGTGCAGCAAGGGGTAATCGAATGTGCAAGTGTTCTCGCTGTTCCATTTACTCATAAGAAGGATTCATTTGATATCATTCAATCCATCTGTTATATCTTCATTCTTCTCCTTACCAATTCCATTTGCTGCATCAACAATTCCTCCAGCAGAGAACTTACTCGATAGATTTCGAGTTGCAATCATCGTTGTTAGAATCGCTCCCTGAAAGAAGAATTAATCAATATTCTCATTCTACCGTAATCCCACAATGGCTACTCCCATTAGCTATGCCAAACTGTGTGGAGAAAGCAAAGGTGAATACGGTAGATACACAATCTCAGCTATTGAAACGTCGACTACTGTAGGCGCACGCATTGTGTGTGTATCGTGTGATTGAGTGGTGCGAGAAGAAGGTGAAACTACCGTAATCTTCCTTGAAGGGAGAGATACGGTAATCGGAAATAAGGAAATAAATGCGCACACACAGCGAATGCCTAGCAGTAATGAAGAGAATTGGGAATGGAGAAAGAATGAATAAAGATAGGAAAGAAATGAATAGCATTACTACGGATAGCAGCAACATTTAGAGATTATAAAGCAATTATAGAGATGAAAGAGATGATATTCTACATTGAAATTAACCCCGATTCCGCGAATGGAAAGAAGGAAATATATTGAATAGAAAAGAAGAATGAAGTTAGTGTATTTGATAACTGATGGGTTTATAAAGAGCGAAAGACGGACAGGAGAGAAGAAGCCAGGGTGAATAGATATACATTCGTCGTGTGTCGTGTAGTGTACGAGATACGGTAGAAGAATACACCACCCGATACGATACCGCCTTCACTTGAAGAGAGAGAGAGAGAGATCACTACACTCAACTAATGACTATGCACCATGCACTAGATAGAAGCGATGCTGTTAGTCATGTGAAGGAAGAGTGAAGACGACGAATGAGATACGTCGTCCACACTTTGCACACGCACACCACACGACAGGACGAGATGGAAGCGAAGGGCGCGCAAGCGAAAGGGAAGAGAAGCGGAATCGGGGTGTGAATTAGAATGGTGCAAGGATAGAGATAGAGTGTAATCTATTGATGATTGGCCACATTAACACTCTACCTCATCATATCTTCCTTCTGTTGATGGATGACCATCTAATCCTGCTGATGATGGAGCTGATGATGTTGATGGTTCAACTCCATCTCCACCATTTGAAGAGGCAAATGATCCTGTTGAATCGGAACCACGAAGAGCACCAGACATACGAGCAACCATTGCGACTGCAGAGATTGCTGCCTGTGGATAGGGAGAGATGAGGAGTGATCAAGAGAGAGAGAGAGAGAGGGGAGGAGAGAGAGACAAGAGAAGAGAGAGAGACACCACCACAAATAGATGATACAAAGTGGAGGGAAATGAAGGGATAACATGCATATTCATGCTGACTAGACTAGATACCGTACCAATCACAATAGGATGAATATCGATCGATTATCGCAGTTGTTATTGATCATCTGCGTACTCCATTCAATACTGGACTACATTGATGAAGATGAAAGGACGGATTTGATAGAGAGAAGAAGGAGAAGAGAAGGACTGAGTGATAGGGGGGAAAGGACAAAGGAGGGAGTTGCATATGAAGAGGGGAAGGGAATAGAGGCACAGAGGGGTTTATCTAACTAGTGAATGGGATGAATACGATAGATAGAAGGCGGTATCATAAGAGGGAAGGGAAAGAGAGAAAGAGGGGATAGATACCTTCAATTTCCTTCTTGCATTGAACTTCTTGAGACAGTCAACAGTATCCTGTCTATGCATAGCCGATGCAACTCGTTCACGATTCTAAATAGGAATTTATAGGAAAAAAGAGAAGGGAATGAGACTAACACAAATCCATGGGACACGAAGTGCTTCGTGAGCTGTGATTCTCTTCTTTGGATTCGTTGTAAGCATCGAATCAATAAGAGACTTAGCCTCAGGAGTTACCGTATCCCATTCGGGAGATGGATACTGTAATTGGATATTGATTGATTAACTCCTAGATCATTTACATCATAAGCTCCAGCTTTGATTTGTGCATAGAGACGATGTTGATCTTCATCCCAGAAGGGAGGATATCCAACAAGGAGAATATAAAGAATTACTCCTGAATGATACTCAATTAATTCACGTTGTGTAGTGGGATAAGTCGTCGTTGGTAATTACACTGACCACACGCCCATATGTCCACTGGTTTTCCATATGGATCCTTCTTGAGTACTTCTGGAGATAGATATCCGGGAGTTCCGGCGAATCCAAACCATGCTTCTGCATCAGCCGAGACCTCCAATAAAATGTACCATCGAGACATTGTTCTTTTATTTATTATAATATGATAATGAATAATTGATAATAGATATTACCTCTATGGCCAATCCGAAATCAGCCAATTTAACTGCCGCTCCTTTTGCTTTTGAAGCGAGAAGAAGATTCTCTGGCTGAAATGAAGATAATGATGAGAATTATGTGATAGAATGAAACACAATTAAACACATTCACACTCTATATAAGCACGTTTATCCCTTCAAAGGGATTAATCATTATTCCGTTGTTACTACATGTATCTGCATCTATGGCATGCTCATGGTGTGTGGTGTGGAGTGGATGGTGCATGGAGTGCAGATGGAAGGGCGACGAATTACCTTGAGATCACGATGGACGATGCAATTCGAGTGACAGTACGCTATCGATTCCAAGATTTGTTGAATGCAGTGACTGAAAGAGAAGAGGAACGAATAGAGAGAAGGAGAGAGAGGAGGAAGGGAAGGAGAGACGGGAGGAGGGAAGGGAGGAAGGGAAGGAGAGAAGGGAGGAGGAGGATCACTATGAGAGAGAGAGAGGGAGAGAGAGAGATAACCATAGTAACGAATTCATTCTTCTTACTCCGATATCACTCAATTTTCCCCATTCTTTGCACTACAATCATGCCTTCTTTCACACTCTATTCTCTATCTCACACTCGAGGTTACTTTCAGTCAAGAGCGACGCAAGACGACTTTTGATAGACATCGAACTGTTTCGTCGCACACTACCGTATACCTTGAGGTCCCTATGCACGATATTGTACTGATGACAGTATCGGACGCCGTCCAGAACTTGTGCGATACAGTAACTGGAGGAGAAGGAAGGGGTTACGGTAGGAATTATTGATTGATTGATTGAGAATGAGGGAATGGGAAAGAGAAGGGAGAAGATACCTCGCATCGGCTTCAGAATAGAATTCACGAGCAACGATATCCTCGAAGAGTTCTCCTCCCGTTACACTGAATGAGAATGATGATCTTTGATCTTTGTCGAAAGGAGAATAGGAAAGAATTTAGAATTTGTAGTGAGACACAGCACATGTCTCGTGAGTTTTGACTACGGAAAAGGTGTGATTAAATCTATATGTGATTGTATGAATAGAGAGGAATAAAGAGAATGTATGAACTAACAGATCGAAAACGAGATAATGGAATGATTCCTCTTGAATTGAATCGTGTAGACGAACTGAAATATAAGATCATTTTCCTTTTTCTAATAAATGAATATTTCTACCGATATTTGGATGTTGTAGTTTCCTGCAGATCCTTGCCTCCCGCTCTAGTTTTTGGAAATCTGAAAAGATGGAATCAAGAATAGAAATTGAATGAATATTACCTCTGGCTGAGAGTTTCTTCGTATTGATAATCTTAGCTGCGAATTCATTTCCATTCGCTTTCATAACACATCTTCGAACAACTGAGAATGCACCCCTGATATTCAATTAGTGATTAATAGAGGAGAAATATGGAACTGACTTTCCAAGTTCCTCCTTCACATCATAATTATCACTGAATTTCGTTGTAGCTGCGTTCATTGTTCCGTTGCTTACGACCATACCTGAAGAGAGAAGAAGATAAGAGAGAAGAAGATAAGAGAAGGGAAGATTCCCTTCCCTTTTAGTCCCTCGAAAGACAGATGGAAACCCGTGTAATCGCCAGGTGAAAAGATTCTTTCCCCCACTAATCGAAAGAAGAAAATTGAGAGATTCCAAGTCGAATGACGCATGAACTACCGTATATGAAGGAGAATGGGAGGACATCGAATCGATTGGATCAGCTGGATAATAAGAAAAAGAGAGGGATATAACCCCATATGAAATGGAACTACCGTATAATAAATGTAAGGGAGATACTACCCTTTCTCAGATCCCTTCACTTTCCCTTATACAGTTAAAGTATCTATAAGAATTAAATAATAATGATAAACCTTCTTCAGTAGTTGACATAATAGAAAGAAGGAAGAGGAAGGAGTTGTCTGATAGACAAAATTGAGATGAAATGAGAAGAGAAATAGAGAGGAGGATAAGAGTGAAAGAGAGACTACAATTGGAAATGAGAGTTGAATTACACCTGGAGTTAAAGAGTCGATATAGGAAATGAAGAAGAGAAGAAGAAGACGATGAAGGAATGGGAAATATTAGCATTCATTCAATGGGATCAAATATTCCCAAATGATCATTTATGTACGCTCGGCGTATCTTTTGCTCGAAACAACTATGAATAAATAAAGAGAACTTCATCAACTTGAAAACGATGTCTTCTTTTTTAAAGAGAGAAAATATCCAGAAACTAATGTGGTTTGAGTGGGAGAAATGAAAATAAGAAGTCTGATATGGAAGAGTGGAAGTGATTTCATCCCAAATCTGTCTCTTCACGTCAAAAGAGAAGATTGGAAAAGGATTGGACTCATTCATATCTGTCTATTTCGAATGGAAGAATGAAGGAAGGAAGAAGAAGAAGATTAGACAAGAGGAAATGGGTGAGAATTGATGGAATCCATCATTCTCCTTCCTATTCTCTCATAAATTGAAAGGGGACAATTCACTTCCAAGTGAATGCATTTCATCTTTCCCATCTTACAAAGATGCCTACTTCTCTTACTCTAAATTACGTGCTAGTTCATAGCCCCCCCCTTCTCCCCATCCCTCTCCCTTCCCTCTCCCTTCCCTCTCTCACTTACCGTCACGGTTTCTCTTGGTCGGGAGTGCTTCTTCACACTCACTACTCCCCGACCTTTTGTTTCCCGTTAAGAGAAGAGAAGTCGTCCCTGATTATAAAGAGATTATTGGATGGAAGAAGGAAAGATCTCACTACTCAATTCAATGTACAAATAGATGAAAGATCGGATGAGCAAAACAGAAAGAACCATTAACGGAATGAAAATATGCATTTGATCCCCTGGAGGAGAGAAGAAGAAGAAGAAGATGGAATGAAAGGATGAGAGAAGGAGGAGAAGACATTCTAATGAGAATACTAATGGGAATGGAAAGAAATAGATAGAAATAGATCAATATTGTGATAGATGACGATAAGAAGAGAAGAGAAAGGAGAAAAGTGCCAAAGGGGGTGAAAAGGAGAGGAGAAGGAGATAGGGAAAGAGATGATAGAAGAAGAGGAAGAGATTATTCATGTGAATCAACAGAAAGAAGAGCTGATACGACAATGTGTGAAAGGAGTGAAGGAAGAAGGGAAGAAGTGAGAAAAGGGACTAAGAAGGAACGAGAGGATGAAGCGAATTAGAAGATTCACGAGTGAAGTAATGAGAGGTTGTCGAGATACCCATGAAATACGGGGGGACACCAAGTGTATTCCAGTTTCTCCCTCTCCCCTCCCCTCCCTTCCTCCCTCCTCCTCCCCTCCCTTCCTCCCTCCTCCTCCCCTCCCTTCCTCCCTCCTCCTCCCCTCCCTTCCTCCCTCCTCCTCCCCTCCCTTCCTCCCTCCTCCTCCCCTCCCTTCCTCCCTCCTCCTCCCCTCCCTTCCTCCCTCCTCCTCCCCTCCCTTCCTCCCTCCTCCTCCCCTCCCTTCCTCCCTCCTCCTCCCCTCCCTTCCTCCCTCCTCCTCCCCTCCCTTCCTCCCTCCTCCTCCCCTCCCTTCCTCCCTCCTCCTCCCCTCCCTTCCTCCCTCCTCCTCCCCTCCCTTCCTCCCTCCTCCTCCCCTCCCTTCCTCCCTCCTCCTCCCCTCCCTTCCTCCCTCCTCCTCCCCTCCCTTCCTCCCTCCTCCTCCCCTCCCTTCCTCCCTCCTCCTCCCCTCCCTTCCTCCCTCCTCCTCCCCTCCCTTCCTCCCTCCTCCTCCCCTCCCTTCCTCCCTCCTCCTCTCCTCCCCTCACAATCGATGCTTTTTGCGCTCTCCTCCCGTTGAGGATCTGAAGGATGAAGAGAGAAGAAGAGAGAGAGGGAGAAGGAGAGGAGGAGGGAAGGGAGGGGAAGGGGAAGGACTCGCGTATTACGGGAATGAGTGTAGAAGATAGGATAGGAGAAGAGACAAGTAATGTAGAGAAGGATGACTTAATGAGAAGAAGAGGAAAGAGAGAGAGAAATGTGTTGTGAGAATGAAGGGAAGAATTGAATTGAGAGAAGGACGAAAGGACTAATTGAAAGGAGAAAAGAAGAAGAGAACAGACTCATTTTGTTGATTATAAAGAGTAGAAAGAGAATGAAGAAAAGGAAGAAAAGGAAGAATGATGGAATAAGGAAGGAAATGACCGGATACTACAACTTCCTTCTCTTTCTACTAGATATTGCAAAGAAAATGATGAACACTTTTTCGTCCATTCTAATTAATTGATGGATATTAAATAAAGAATTCCTAATTATGACGAAGAGATTTAATGAGCAAAAGTTCAATAAACTGTTCCCAGTCATAAAATTGTGAGTAAGAAGAAAAGTTAAGAAGGGAGATGAACTATTGAGTGAATGAAAATGGATTGAATGATTGAGATTGAGAGTGTTATCATGAAAAGAGGATTAGAGTAAAGAGAAGAAGAAGAGGAAGGAATCTTAAAGGGAAGTCGGAAGGGATGAAGAGAAGATGGAAACCATAGAGATAACAAGTGATAGGGAGGAAGGGAGGGGAAGGGGAAGGGAGGGGAAGGGAGGGGAGGGGAGAAGGGAGGAGGGAACTGACTAATAAATCACATCGAATGATATCGGGAATTGAAAACAAATTAGAGAATGGACGATTGCACTTGAAATAAAGAGGAGAAGGAAGAAAATAGAAAGTTGGTAAGGTTTAAGAAATGAAAGATCAATTGAAGAATGGGAGGGAACAGAGAAGAAAGAGGAAGGAAGTAGAGAGGGAAGAGAGGGAGAAGAAAGGAGAGGAGAGGGAGAGTGATAAGGAAAGAGAGAGAGAGAAAGGCAGTTGTCGATAGAATAGGCAGCTGCTGATGGCGATTCGATGAGGGAGAGGAAGGAGAGGGAGAGGAGGGAGGGGAGGAGGGGGAAGGGGGAGAGGGGGAGAGGGAAGGGAGGAGATCGGAGGAAGGGATCGGACAAGTCTCTCCTCGAGCCTTTTTGTTGATTGCAAGTGTGAGAGTAGTGGTAGTGAGAGGATGGTCGATATCTACAGAAGAAGAAGGGGGAAATGGAAGGGGGATTTGTATGAGAGAGAGAGAAGGAGGAATACAAAGACTCAAAGCATAATGGATGCATAGAGATCTCTCTTCTTCTCTCTTCAAAGTGAAGAGAAGGAAGGGGAGGAATTGGAAGAGAAGAAGGGATGAAATCACACAAAATAAGGAAGTTATCTCGATTGAAAGAGATTAGAATCTGAGTGAAGAAAGTAACAAATAAAGAGTGACCGCACTAAATCATTCACTTAGTGGTGATTAAAGTGTTCAAACTATCTATCACGAGGGAAGAGGGGAAGTTTCATTGAACCAAAGGGAGGGAGAGAGAGGGGAAGAGAGGGGAAGAGAGGGGAAGAGAGAGGGAGAGAGGGGGAGAGAGGGAAGTGAGGGAAAGGATGGAGTTGTACTCGATTAGAGTGAAGAAAGAGATTGAACATATTGATGAGAGAGAGAGAGGGAGGGGGAGGGGAGGAGGGGAGGAGAGACATGGGATATTGTGAGAAAGAGAATAGAATAGTGAGAGTAATGGGATGGAATCCGTAGAGTGAAAAGAGGGGAAGAAGATGGGGAAGATTCTTCATTCCCATCAATCAAATGAAGAGATGGAACAACTTATTTCTTCTTGAGAGGAAGAGAAAGTTCAGAGAAGGAAAGAAGAGGAAAAAGAAGATTGGATGGAGAATAAAGAATGGTAAAGGGAAAGGATGAGTAATGGAAGAAGTGTGAAGAAGAAGGAAAGTAGAAGAGAGGAATGGAAAGGGTGAAGAGAGAAAAGAAGAGAAGGGGAAGGGAAGGGAAGTGAAGAGAAAGAGAAAGAGAAGAGGGAAGAGATGATAGAAGACAAATAGGAGAGAATACCACGTGTGGATTGAATAGAACATGGAATGGATTCGATTTATGAAGGAAGAGAAACAATTGATATATTGAAGATATGAGGGAATGAAATGATACGGAGGAATGCAATGAAGTTATTGTTTATGAGTAGTGTACTCTATTAGTTAGAATGAGTGAGGATGGGGATTGAATCCCTCTCCCTTCTCTCTAATGTGTCTCCTCCTCCTCCTCCCCTCTCTCCCTCTCCCATCTCTCCTTATCTTCCCTTCTCTCTCTCTTCTCTCTTCTGTCTTCAAGAGACGACGATGGGAATACGCAACGCGTCTATTCATGCAACGCGCATTCAATATTATCGATTATCTATTTTGATCCATCCACCAACTCTTTCAAATGAATAAACAATGGAATGAGGAAACATAAAGATCTCAGAGGTGCATCGAATGATATCTCAAATCCCTTTAGCTCGCAAGAGAAAAGTAGAGTAGAAGTCTCTTAGTGAAGTGCATTCTTTCTTTCACTTGGTTTGACTAATCTAAATGAGTGAAATTGACGTCTTTTCCGCTCTTTCTCAAGAGGAAAAGAAGGAAGAAGGAAAAAAGAGAAGTGGATAGAGAATAGGAAAGGTAATTGAAGTATCGATGAAGAGAAGAACAAAGAAGAAAATGAAGATGAAGAAAGAAGAAGGGAAAGAGACGACTCATTAGGGTATTCATGAAATATTGCCTATTTTAGACACGAAGAAGAGAAAGGGAGGGGAGCTACAGTATGAAAACAGTCTATTCTTCCATTGAGAATATCGATCGACTATTATTGTGAAGGATGTAATTTCCGTAAGAATTCGATGGAATTGAGTGTTTACTATGGTGACAAAAACGACAACGTGGAAGGAATCAATGATGATCGTGAGATGGAATGAATGAGATGGTACAACAATGTTTTTCTCTTCTCTCTTAGCTGTGTTTATTCCATTGAATAGAAGGATGAACATTCCCTGTACCTCTTATGTCTCCATGTAATTAAAAAGAAGAAGGATGAGAGTATTTCGAGTCTTCTTCTCTTTTCTGACTATTAGAAGAGAAAAAGGAAAGAAGAAGAAGAGAAGACACACGATTAGTCAAATTACGAAGAAGAAGAAGGAAAAGATGAGATGAAGAGAAGGAATCGAAATGAAACGAGAGATGTTAACAAGGAGTTTATCACTCAAATCTGTCGAGATGGAATACAGACAGAATGGAATATTCTTTCTTAGACTGAATAGAACATTGAACGATCTCCATATGGAATGTAATAAGGAGTAGAATAGACGAGAGAAGGAGAATTATTCATTTCCATCCCTTTTTCTTCCTTCGGCTTTGGAGTTACCTTAATCATCAAATTCAATCTTGGAATTCAATGATTCATACTTTCTTGGTTCTTCTAATGAGAAAATGAAACAACAAATGTGGCAGACGTTACCTTGAGAGATTTGCATGAGATGGCATTCCTATAGGATGGAAGGATGAAGATGGTCGAAAGAAGGAAAATAGTATTGAAGAGATGGAAGGACCATGATGATTCAGTTATCTAAAGGAAATCAATGAATGGAAAAGAGAAGAATGGATTGAGATTGGACATTCATATGAGTGATTGAAGAATTGACTGCATTTGGAATGGATGAATATTGAATATTACGAAGAAAGAGAAGAATGAAGGAGATTGAAGATACTGAATTATCAGGGAATTATAACAACAAGTTGATAGGAAAAATAATGCCATTATTAAAGAAGGAGGGGCACGAATATTTGGTCACCTAAACTGAGAACGTGGGACGATAGGGGATGGTTACCCGATCAGAGATCAGTTTATGCGAAGTGACAAAAATGCCTCTAAAGCTCACTATGGATTTTTAAAGATTGGGCCTGAGCTCAGGCGAAATTGGGAGTACTGTATTCAAGGTCGATATTGATTGACCGGGAATCGAAATCGAAAAAGGAGAAATCAGCAACAATTTAATGCTTCGGAGGGGAATCGAACCAACAACCGCACGTATCATAGTTTAGCGCGCTCGCCATTACACCACAGGTGCAGTTTGCACGCGAGTGGTATGGACTGTATGCATACTGACTGAGCGCGCGCATCTTTATCATGCCGAGTTTCGGTTCTGACTGCGCAAATTAACGAAAACAGTCAGGACATTCGACAAGCGTCAACAAGTCGAAGTGGGGCAAACATTTAAAATTCTTTTTCTTACGTTCAATAGTTCAAAACACAAATATGTGTCGTTTGTTAAATATTTTGCGTTTGTGATTGTTCGATTCGCAATAGATTCACACAATGTAGCCTAATGCTGACTTCCAATGGTCAACTTTCCCAACAGATCATCGGAGTTACTACACCTCTCTTGCTCGAGGGCACTGTGCAAACAAGTTCCTTTGTTTGTGTATTGTGAAGCCCAAAAAAACAAATAACAACAAAATTCATTAGTTTCCAGTATTACACAAAAAAATATTTACAATATGCGAGAAAAACGGGTAACAACAGTAAGATCAATGAGGGGTCTAAGGCCATGGTGAGGAAACACGGGGAGGCAATGGAGGGTGGTTATCCAGGTGTAAACATGCACTCTAGAATCGCCTAGATATCTACACAAGGTTGCTGTTTCAGAAAATCCAGTTTGTGATACAAACTAACATAACAAACTAAGCGATCACTAACTGAGCACTAAAGTTCCTCGTCGCAGATAACAAAAATGGAGAAGCACGATCTTTTTAGCGCAATTCTAGCAAAATGGGGTCCAGACAGCACAGATTCGAACCGCGAACCGTAGAGTAAAAGAACGCGAACGCAAAAGGTGGCATGAGTACTTGATGTTAACATGGATACGTATATTTTGTGGAAAATGGGTAATTAGGCCTTGCCGAGAGCGGGGAAGGCATCCTCCGCCATTCGAAACTCCTTGTGGCCTGCGGATCCGGATCCAGCTCCGTCGCGTCCAGTGCGTGCTCCACGTCCTGCAAGGGCTTTATATATAATATCATGATTTTT
>LS487412.1:165686-185418 GCA_900490705.1 Pristionchus arcanus
ATGAGGTGAACGTGAGGTCAAAGCTGAATTTCGAACTCAAAACAGAGTATTTTAAAGACTGGGACAGTGAATTATCACGCATTCTCGAAGGAATACCTAAAGACCGGTAGTTTCTACAAATATATACGCGAATTAGGGCAAGAAACAGCTAAGAACATGTAAAAACAAAGTGAGCAAGAGGCGAAAACGACGCTTGATCATACTTGGGCTATTTTACAGCGATTTTGATGTTTGACCGTGATCAAACCGTGACCAAAGGGGTTAATAGCTGGCTCTGGTACTTGGTAACATAAAATTTAATAAAAAAACGCGAACAACTTGGCGTAAAGATCGATAAAAGTACAAACACGCAACAGCGTTGAAATTGCCGGAAGCCGGGAAAAAGAACAAAGTTTGATTTTTTCTATTACCGTATTTTCTTTTAAGCGGTGTCTTTTCGTGGTGGGATTCACCAACTTTGATTCGTGCCTCTCCTTCTTTAAGGCGAATTTCGTCCTACGGGACCTCTCTACTAGACACGATGAATATTCTATAAAAATGAGAAAAGAGAGAAAGAGACCATAGGAGATAGAAGCAACGAATACAGGAGGAAGTACGTAGAGAATAGTCCAGAAGAAGCTATTGAATTAATTGATTGGAGATGAGAAAGATAGAGAAAAGTAACCTAGTTCGGGCATTTATTATTGATTTTTCTCGACTGTCGATGGAATGAGAAGAAGAAAATCCACCGATTGGAAGAGACTATTAGAATATATTTGATTATTATTGAGATATTGAAAAGGAAACTAACGATTATGATAACAATTGCGAGAAGAATTGGAGATATTCCATTGATTGAATGAAAGAGAAGAATTGGAATTGATGAGAGAAGATCAGATAGAAAAAATGAGAAGAGAAGAAGAATGAAGACGAGAAAAGAGAAGAGATGATAAAGAGGACTGAAAAGAGAGAATAGAGAAGAGATGAAGAAGGGAAATCACCTGCATGAGCAGAAATCGTCTCTCTTTCTCGATATAATTGCCATTGAGAAGATAAGAATAGAAGAAGAAAGAGGAAATAGAAGAATGGATGAACGATGGATAAGATTGAGAATAGTAAAGAGAAGAGAGAATACTCCTGATCCATTCCCATTCAGAAGAAGGAATGAACAGAATCCTTTTAGGATGGAAGTAAGACCTGAATGATTACTGTAGATAAAGAAATATAAATGGATAACTGACCACTTTGGAATGAGAAAGAAGAAACAAATGAACGAGAGGGATCATCACGTGATAATCGGTGAGTTCCCATCCAAATGAATAGACAAAGGAATAATTCGAGAATGGAAAGAGCGATTGTTCCTTCTTATAATTGATCATCACAAGTTTAAAAAGTAATTAGATAATAAACCTAATGTTCCTCCGATCTCGAGAATTCCTCTTGGTGGCCCTCCCAATTGAGCAATTTGATCAAGATTAGAAAATGAGAATAAGGGACGACTTCTCTCTTCCATTATCGATAGATGAAAGTGAAGAAGGAGATAAGTATTCAACACTTTCTATGAGAATATTCCCACGATTGAGTCATGAAGGGACATGAAAACTTAAGATTTTGATTGAAGATGGGAAAGAAGGTGAGAAAATGTAGTTGATGACTCAGTAATGAAATAGTAGCCAAAGATCAAGGATCAACGGCTAAAATCATCTAGATATATGATAGCAAAGTAATGCCGAAATTAGTTACAATGGTTTTCACCCATGAATGGGATGATGATCTGATCTGTGAATAATAAGAGAATTGGTGAGAGGAACAACGAATTTATCATAATCTATTAAATGTTATTGTTAATGAACCGGCGAGCGATGAGAATACCCGATTAAAACAATGAAACAATGTTAAATTATCAACATGAACAAATGTTAAATCAAATTAGACGACCCTCTCTGAATATTCTCCCTTTCGTATATTTCGGCGTGCAACCATTGCAATATTGACACTGAAGAAGAATAATTGGAATAAAATGGAGATTCAATCACCTCATTCTTCGTTCCCTTGTCATATAATCCATTCTCTCACTATGACATTGGCCGAATAAACTAAAATCAGAAATATCATATCTATGACATTGTATTACCTTACCTCGGGCCAATCGATCTTATTGATCGATTCGTTTGAGATGGAACTTCAGAGAAAGTCGATCCCCTTATGATTTCTGATCGACCCTGCATTTCTACCATTTTCTTCTCTTTCTTAAATCATATCAAACCTGTAGTAGATCCTCTTCACTATCTGATTCATCTTCATCTTTTCGATTCGTAAGAAAACTTCGAGGAACTGAGAAGACTCGATAATTAGAATATTGTATGTGGAATAAACCTTGAGGAGAATCCGTGTTGTCATTATTTGGTTTAAGTTCTCCATTGTGAACTGCCTCGATTGCATCTCTTACCTGAAGAGGGAATCAATCAATGAGGAGGAGAGAGGGGGAGGGGGGAGGGAAGACCTCTCTGAGTGCGATCACTCCTCTCAATGATCCTCTTTCTGTGATAAAGATTCGATTAACTGAGAGAAGAGAGAATAACCAATGAATCTGATGAAGAAAGAATAGGGAAGCGACAAAGGGGAGATCTTACTTTGAATAGAGAAGTTCGATAGGTAACTTGAATGGGTGTTTCATCAATGGAAATCCTATCGAGATCAATCCTTTCGTCCATATTTCTCCCTTCTATCTGAAGGATGAAGAATGCATTCGATGAGTAGGCTAGATACTCACTTCATCACCATTTCTTCTAGTCACTCCCTCATTTCCTTCTTCAATATTATGCATCTGCAAAGAAAGTTCATTCATAACTAATAAGTTAGAAGGCACTTACATTTTCATGCTCATATTTCCTCCAACTGTGAAGCATTCGACGAAATGAGAAAATGTGAGAAGGAGAACTGAAGAAGAAGGATGATATTAGGAGAATGAGAGAGAAGGACTCACTGAGGATGAGAAGAAGTATTAAAAGAAGATGAATGACCATTCGAGTTATTAAACTTATCCGTCTAAATTGTTGATTAGATATCCATCCTTAGATGGATCATCTCACTCTTTCATTGAGAAATCGTTCCAATTTCCTCCTATCGATAGTTCCAAGAAGAAGAAGAGAATCTGAGATGGAGAGAGTAGGGAGAAAGAGAGGGGAAGAGGGGGAAGGGGGAAGGTCAATGATCTTCTAACCTTTGGAATCAACGATGGGGAAGGCCGATATCTTCGGGGATTCCTTCAGTAGATTTCTAACTTCTCTATACGTCGATCTCTTATGAATGAAAATGACGGGATAGATCATAAACTGGCCAGCAGTTATTGAATGAAATCTGAAGAGAAAAATGATATTGAGAATAATCCATTTAATCGTTTACATTGAGGATCCTCTCGAGAGATCAGGAAGATACGGTAATTTCCTCAATCGAATCATCGAATCGATTATTGAAATTTCGAAGAAGGAACAGATGGCATTTGATGTGATGACTGTTATCTGAAGAGGGAGAGAAAAGGGGGAGGAAGGCAAGGGAGAGAGAGGGGGGGGGGCAACTTACGAGAACGGGAAGAAGATGAAGAAGTTGACCAGTCATTTCGAACATAATCACTGCAGTTGATACTGTATGAGTTACTGATCCAACCATTGCAGCGGATCCTGTAGAGAGGGGGAGGAATGGAGTGGGAAGGGAAGGTCCTACCTGCTACTGCATATACTCCTGGATATATCATCTGATTGACAACACCCGTCCACACAAAACCATCCTTCATCACAGAGAACATCTCACCTAAAGGAAAGGAAGGAATGAGGGGGAAGGAGAGTGGACTGACCCATGAGTCTTCCCATTGCTGCTCCAATTCCAAGTGATGATATTATGATACCAGAAGGTATGGGCATTGTATGACAAAGAATTGAGAGGAAGAACTGAAGAGAAGAAAGAATAAGACTGGAGAGAGAACATACTCACATGGACTATAATGAAGACTAAGAGAGAAACGAAGATAGATACATCGTGATGGAGACCAGTGTAGTTATCAGTGAAAGGGGAGGGGAAGGAGAGACCTCATTACAAACTGTCGCTCCTTCTACCTTCGACCATGTGCAAGTAGCGAAGAAATCAATTAGAGTTGTCATGAATTTCTTCTGTTATTGAGAGGATTGAAATAGAGAATAGAAAAGGAAAGAATACCTTTCCTGCCATGAATTGACCAAGTGATTCAGGATATGTTATTGTTCCCACTAATGTTGAGATCACTAGAGGATAAACGAAGAAACTGAAGAGGGAATAAGATGGATCTTGAGTGAATTCACTTACTTTGATTGAAAGATCTTCTTGCAAAATCGATTTCTCCTAAGAAAAAGAACCCAGAATCGATGGAATTTTATGAAAAGCACAGAAATAAATCCTATTATGACTCTGAAATATTTCGAGATGGATAACTCAAGATCTCTCTCTCACCCCAGAAGGACGAATAATGGAAGTTCTTGCACTGAAAATGATTTTCCAGGAGGGAAACGAGTTTGATATTGAGGTTGAATATCAACTGAAAAGATACTCTTCATTCATTCTTCAATCTCTTAACTTACGAAGAGGATCATTAATAGCAGGAAGAAGAATAAGAATAACGAGAGCAGAGCAAGAAGCGGCATAGAATGAATGCCAATAATTTCTATTGGAAGAGAATGATACTCAGTGTGATGAAGAAGGGAATCTTACCTGACAGCGAATAGAACGGAAGTCAATTCAATAGAAAGAAGAACTCCTCCAACAGGGGCAGAGAAGGTAGATGCAACTCCCACTGCTGCTCCTGCTGAAAGCATCTCACTGCATCGACTCTCGTTACTGTAGATTCCCTATAATCATATCAATCGTCCCTTCTATTCATCAGTTTCTTCGTCCGCTCTCGATTGTTGAACCCACAAATCACAATTTGCCCTGGACAGAACGGGAGAATGTGACGTTCCAATCGGATTATCATAAAACAACACATTGGATATTCCATTTTGATCTATTCACGATAAAAGAAGATGAAACTGACAGTGAAAGCAGCGAATCGAGAGAGTTGCATGGCAAAAGCACCGAAGATGTGACAGAGAGGACCCTGAGAGAATAATTGAGATGGACAGTGATATCTAGATTTACTTTGTCTAGTATCTACATTGAACTATTCTCTTCGTCATCATTATCTCAGTCAATGTATCAATTCATTCTCATCATTCAGAATTATTACAACATCAATACATATTGGATAACTGACCTCTCTTCCATTGGGAATTCCTGAACTCATCGATAAAATCAATCCGATGAACTTTCCAATCATTGTTCGAAAAGTGAGATATTCTTTGAGGATCGTTCCTCTTAGAATACATTTCATCTCAGGGAAACCAGAACCTTCAAATGAATGGAGACGATTAAATGCAATCTCCCAATATCTCACCAGTTGCTCCAACTGCAATGTATTTAGTGCACGCTGCAGATAAAAGAACGAGAAGAACGACATAACCAACCCATACACCTCAATAGATCAATTGAAGAAAGATCAAAGATCACGGGATACCGTAAGTTGCTGGAATCCTCCATCCATTATCCATTTGATTGACATTAGTGTAAATTACGAGATGGACTAAAATAGATTGTGATTCACACGTAGTCACTCAAAGGAAGAGGGAAGGGAAGGGGCTCACTTTGATTTAGTCGACTTATAATAAATTCAAGAATAACTGCAATGGAAGCACAGGAGAGACCGAGAATAGTGAGATACACCCAATCCTCCATTCGAATCCAAAGATAACGAAAGAATCGAACTGAAGTCAATGATTTGACTAACGAATTCCCATACTGAATCAACATTCTTCTACTTGAATATTTGAGCGAAGAAGTACACATGAAAATGAAAGATACTAACCGAAAGATTGATCTTCCATATCCATTTCTTCCTCCTTCGATTCATTTTCTTCTCTCGGACTCACTTGACTATTCTTACACAACTGAAATAGAGGAATAATGGAATTGAATGAGTTAGAAAGAACATACCATAGATCGAAGTACAGTCCTCATTTCATCAAGAGAGAGAGAGAGAAGAGGAGAGGATGGGGACAGGGAGGGAAGAAGGGAGGAGACAGTTCTTCTTACTGCACCTGTGAATCCCCCGTTCTCTAAAGAGAGTGATCTCTCTTTCTCTAACTCTCTCTTTTTCCCATGTTCTCTCTTCTTCTCTTCCCTTCTTAGTCTTCCGATCAATGATCAAATATCGTTCCTCTTTCATTTTGAATAACGATGCAAAAACTGACCACTGATGATGATGAATAAGATGATCATCGTAGGTCAACCATCTAGATGTCCCCTCTAGATACAGAAGTTTATTTTCAATCTTCGAAAAGATGAATCCACGGTCATCATGAATAATCCATTCTTTACTCTTTCTCACCGTATAGTGTGAGTATTCTATGTAAATGAAGAGACGAATTCTTCTTTCTGAAAGACCAAATAATAAGTCATAGTGACATGGAAGTTTATTGTTTTTGTATGAAAATCATGACGAAAATCAATCCTTCGACTTGTAAGCAGGGTTTGATCTACCTATCACATGGATGATTCGTTATGAAATTGAATGATAAATCATTGGAGCAACGAGGGTTTATCGAATAAATTTCTCAGTGTTATTTCCTTCTTGAAGACTTCTCTCAGAAGAAGTCAATGGAGGTGCAGAGGGAATGATTATGAGAGGATAAGGAGGAAAATTAGGAGATTGATCAGATGAAGAGACTGGAGGGGCTGATGGATAACGAATCAATTGAGAAGATGGAAGAGAAGATGAAGAGAGATCAGTTGAATTGAATGATAGAGAATGAGAAGGATCATTGAGAACTCTGATTCGAATTGATGATTTCCTTGGACGAGTTGAAACTGTAGGAAAAGGATGACGATTAGTCTGAAAGAAGAAGAGAAATTGGAAGAAAGAGAGAGAGATACCTTCTCCTCTCTCTTATTCCTGCAGTAACAACAATAGATAAAGAGAAGAAGAAGAATAAAAATGAAGATGATTACAATTGATATAACTGCGACTTCCCATTCAATTCCTTCACTGCAATGAATAAAGATGAAAGAGAAGAAAGTAGGGAATAAACTGACGATTGACAACAACCATAATCACAACAAATTTCCCCTGATTGACAATTCCATGATATATCAAAGAAATCATTCGAGTCAATTATTGAGATGGAATTTACTCGGAGATCATTCACATTTCCTTTTCGAGAACATCTTAAATTGTAGCTGATCCTTGATCTTTGATCTTTTTTCCATTCCACTCACGTTCCAATATTCTCGGATGCACATACAATGTGGATATTATCTCGCTCGTCTTTTATGGGCGTACATTTCGACGATAATTCCTCTCCATCGAAAGATCCACCGATTATATTCAAATGGTAAGAGCGATTCGTTTGTCTGGAAGGAAAGATAGAAAATATACATAATGAAGAATGAAATACTCACAGATTAGAATTATTTGACTTGCCATTGACAATTAGAGGAATGACTAGAGAAGAGCCATCGACTGAAAGGAATCTCGAGCATAAAGAAAAAGAGTACTGTAGATTGACTTGTTCCGTTGATTATGGTAGAAATATCAGTTATCGATCTATCTCGAGAGAAATGAAGAATGAGGGTCCAATTGTCTGAAAGAGAGACACCTTATGTCAGAAAATAATTCAAAAATAACCGTCAGTAGCGAGAGTGAGAGAAATAAGGAAAGTTAGTAGAAAAATCATTTAGAGAACCGGTCAAGGAAAATAAAAATGGGTAAAATGAAGAAAAGATCGAGAAATTTTATTCTCATTAGAGATCTAAATATTCAATCAACTCTTTTACATAAAAATATCTGCTCTCGTTCCATTTTTGTTCTCGTGATTTTTTTTTGAGCTTTCATTCAGACAAAGCTATTTATAGAAATAGTTTCTTATTCCTTTTTTGAAGTCAAGAATCGTGGATGGTCAGACCCATTTTGTGCTTCTTATTCATCCTACAGAATAGGACCACTTTTCTCTCCTCTCTCTCTCTCTTCTTAGTCTTCCGATCTCTTTCTCTCTCTCCGTCTCTTTCTCTCACTATCTATTCAATGTTGTGCAATGGTGCACGCTTCGCGCTGCTTTTTAGTTCGGTGCAAACACACCCTCACTCCATTCCCGCCCCCTATCCCTCTTCCCTTCCTTCTTTCTCGACCGACGCGAGTTGATATCAGTCCCTCTATCAGTGAAACAGTGATAGAATGGATGAAAGTCCATCCGTTCCTCTTATTGAGGATGAAAGAGAACCAAGAAATTCGCAAGGATGTTTCAAGAAGATTGTCGAGTTATTCAATGGGTTGGTCAACCAGTATCATTTTCCTCATAGTAACCTCTCGATATTTTAAGAGAAGAAGACGAAGATTTAAAAGACATTGAACCAATTCCATTCTTCCAATTGGTGAGATAATCACTTATATCTCATCTGATTACTTTCTATCTCAGTTTCGATTTGCATCTCCACGAGTCATAATAATTTATATGATTGCTTCATCTCTAATTTTTCTTCTTGGTTTCATTACTCCTCTTCATCAATGGTTGGGAGGTCGAATTGCTACTATTTATATTGAAGAGAAGCAGGTAATTAGTGTATTTATTATGATCAATAGAAAGATTCAATTGTAGCCAATTGGAAACGATGAATTTCTCTTTCGAGTTTGGAAATGGGCGTCGATTTATGGAGGAATGTTCATTATTGCACTGATTATTGAGTACATCCAGGTAGGCATCCTCATTCCCTTCTCCCCCTCCAACACTTATATTTCTTTTCTCTCAGAATTATCTCTTCACATGGGCGAGTGAACAGATTGGAAATGAATGCAGAAGAAGATTCATAGGAGCCATTCTAATGAGAGATTCCATTCAATCACAAGAGAGTTCAGGGGAATTGAGTAATCAATTGAGCAGGTGGAAATATGAGTAATTTGAAGGAGATTCAACTATCTAATTTCAGCCACATCGATAGAATGAAGGAAGGATTAGGTGAGAAAATAGGAGAATTTGTAAGGTGACTATCCCGGATTTTCTTCATATTTCATATTCATTCTTAGATGTCTTTCAACCTTCATAACTTGTTGTACAATCTCATTTATAATCGATTGGCAAACTGCTCTAATTCTCTTCTGGTCTGGTCCTGTTTATCTTCTAACGTCTTTGATACCCAAGGTATCACGAATATTCATTCAACCTCGAACAATTTCATTGTCAGCTCTCCTCCAATGCGACTAAACAATCTCTCAAAATATCTGAAGAAGCGAATGGAATATCAGAAGAAAGTATTCTGAATGTGAAGACTGTAGCTTCATGCAATGGACAGAAACAAATGATTGAGGTTCATTCCATCACTCTCTTTCTCTTTCTGTCATTCCATCAGTTCAGAAATATTCTTCCATTCTTCAATCAGGAATTTCTCCTTCTCTTCGTATCGCAATTGTCTCTGGTTTTCTAGATGCTCTTTCCAATTTTCTTTATGTTCTTTTCCACTGTATTGGATTATGGTAAGCCGTCGATTCTCCAATGAATCCTTTTTCGTATTAATTATCCATTAAAGAAGGCGTAAACTCAATATTTTCGGGCATAATCTGACGTCATAGGCCGATAGTATCCGTAAACCACATTCCGAATTCGAAAATTAAAACTCTCAAGATCAACTTTGAACCGAGTTACACGCGCGCAAAGTTTCTACAGGGCACAGGCAAAATCAAGATGCGCGGTGCAAAGGGAAGAGGGTTAGGCCAAGACGCAGCGGAGAAGGGAAGGGACGGGAAAGGAGTGAACAACTCTCGCGTCTGTCACTCTCACCCTCTTCCTTTCTCGAGGCCTTCCCACCGTATTCCCCCTGATTGCGCTGGGGAAGAGCCTCTCCGAATTTGGAGTTTACGCCTTCTTTAATTGTTCTCTCAGGTGGGCAACAATCTCATTCCACAATGGTCGAATCTCTTCAGCAGGCGATGTATTCGCTGTGACATTCCTTTCTCTTTCATCTGCTGGTTCATTCTGTAAGTATCTTCACTCTCTTCACTCTCTTCAATCTCTTCATTTCTCTTCCTCTTCAGCTCAACTTGGTCCTCATCTCATTTCAATGATCAAAGCGAGAACTGCAGCAGCAATTGTATATGAGACCATTGATAGAGTGAGAGGGAAAGAAGAAGGGAGATCAATGGAAACTTCGCAGGCGGAGAATTATTCCAATTCCTCGTCTCAATCTAAATTAGATCCATCGAGAGCTGATTTGACCATCGAATTTCGCGATGTATCCTTTTCATTTCCTTCGAGGTTCGGAACTTCACAATTTTATATAATCGCAAAAACTTAGAGCTCAACCAGTTCTTCGAAATTTGTCATTTACTCTACAATCTGGTGAATCCATTGGTCTCGTAGGGAAAAGTGGTTGTGGAAAGAGTACTACGGTAAGTATAAATTATCGGAAGAGTTGCATCTTTATACTGCAGTTGAAACTTCTAACACGATTTCTGGAGGAAGAAAGTGGATCGATTCTTATAGATTCGATTCCACTTTGTAATTATGATAAGAGGAAATGGAGAGAGGTAAATCTATTTTCATCGATCAATATTGATCTAAATACATAATTAAGATGATGGGTGTAGTCTCTCAAGAGCCATGTCTCTTCAATGGTTCAATCAGAGAGAATATTTCTCTCGGTCGTCCATTCTCAGATGAAGAAATTGAAGAAGCGTGTCGAATAGCTCATGCTCATGATTTCATTCTTTCTCTCGATAAGGGTTATTCCACTATCATTGGTCCCTCTTCTCTTTCCCTTTCTGGAGGACAAAAACAACGAATTGCCATTGCGAGAGCAATTGTATCTCGACCGAGATTACTTCTATTGGATGAAGCGACGAGTGCACTCGATTCAAAGAGTGAGAGGATAGTTCAGGTTGAGATGGACTTCTATTCTGATTCAATCGAGATTATTGCAGAAAGCTCTCGATTCTGCCTCAGAAGGTCGATCGACAATTGTGATCGCCCATCGATTGAGTACCATTAAGAATGTCAATAGAATTATTGTGATGAAGGATGGAGAGATTATAGAGAGTGGAGGTATGATATGAGAGAAGGGAGAGGGAGAGAATAAGACTATTGAGAATACTCTGAACTACGATTGAAAGATGGTGGAACATTCTCTCGAATGGTAACAGAACAAGAAATTGAAAGAAGAATATCAAAAGATGGAAAAGAAGAAGAAAGTGAAGATTCATTCGAAGCAATCGAAGTGGAGAAATCAAATGAAAATCAGAATGAATCAGACAATGTTTTATAACCTGTATTTCTCTTCTTTTAATGAATTCTTCAGATTCTCAAAGGAGATTTCCCTTCAGTAAAGGGAGGATTCATTGCAATGCTTAGTAGAGACAAATGGAAAACATTCATAATCTTCATTCTTGGAATTCTGAAAGCACTCGCAAGTATTCTTCTATCTGTGAGAGTTTACTCTATTGATTATCACTGTAATTTTTTCTCAGGCTCGATTCTTCTTTATCTTTGGATCTCTCGAGGATTCAGATTACAAGCCACTTCTCTTCTGGTTAACAATTGGAACAATCGCAGTTGGATTGTACAACTTCTTCTTCCAATTCATTTCGGTAAAGATCATCTTTTGCGCTTTCATTCAGACAAAGCTATTTATAGAAATAGTTTCTTATTCCTTTTTTGAAGTCAAGAATCGTGGATGGTCAGACCCATTTTGTGCTTCTTATTCATCCTACAGAATAGGACCACTTTTCTCTCCTCTCTCTCTCTCTTCTTAGTCTTCCGATCTCTTTCTCTCTCTCCGTCTCTTTCTCTCACTATCTATTCAATGTTGTGCAATGGTGCACGCTTCGCGCTGCTTTTTAGTTCGGTGCAAACACACCCTCACTCCATTCCCGCCCCCTATCCCTCTTCCCTTCCTTCTTTCTCGACCGACGCGAGTTGATATCAGTCCCTCTATCAGTGAAACAGTGATAGAATGGATGAAAGTCCATCCGTTCCTCTTATTGAGGATGAAAGAGAACCAAGAAATTCGCAAGGATGTTTCAAGAAGATTGTCGAGTTATTCAATGGGTTGGTCAACCAGTATCATTTTCCTCATAGTAACCTCTCGATATTTTAAGAGAAGAAGACGAAGATTTAAAAGACATTGAACCAATTCCATTCTTCCAATTGGTGAGATAATCACTTATATCTCATCTGATTACTTTCTATCTCAGTTTCGATTTGCATCTCCACGAGTCATAATAATTTATTTGATTGCTTCATCTCTAATTTTTCTTCTTGGTTTCATTACTCCTCTTCATCAATGGTTGGGAGGTCGAATTGCTACTATTTATATTGAAGAGAAGCAGGTAATTAGTGTATTTATTATGATCAATAGAAAGATTCAATTGTAGCCAATTGGAAACGATGAATTTCTCTTTCGAGTTTGGAAATGGGCGTCGATTTATGGAGGAATGTTCATTATTGCACTGATTATTGAGTACATCCAGGTAGGCATCCTCATTCCCTTCTCCCCCTCCAACACTTATATTTCTTTTCTCTCAGAATTATCTCTTCACATGGGCGAGTGAACAGATTGGAAATGAATGCAGAAGAAGATTCATAGGAGCCATTCTAATGAGAGATTCCATTCAATCACAAGAGAGTTCAGGGGAATTGAGTAATCAATTGAGCAGGTGGAAATATGAGTAATTTGAAGGAGATTCAACTATCTAATTTCAGCCACATCGATAGAATGAAGGAAGGATTAGGTGAGAAAATAGGAGAATTTGTAAGGTGACTATCCCGGATTTTCTTCATATTTCATATTCATTCTTAGATGTCTTTCAACCTTCATAACTTGTTGTACAATCTCATTTATAATCGATTGGCAAACTGCTCTAATTCTCTTCTGGTCTGGTCCTGTTTATCTTCTAACGTCTTTGATACCCAAGGTATCACGAATATTCATTCAACCTCGAACAATTTCATTGTCAGCTCTCCTCCAATGCGACTAAACAATCTCTCAAAATATCTGAAGAAGCGAATGGAATATCAGAAGAGAGTATTCTCAATGTGAAGACTGTCGCTTCGTGTAATGGGCAGAAACAAATGATTGAGGTTCATTTCATCACTCTCTTTCTCTTTCTGTCATTCCATCAGTTCAGAAGTATTCTTCCATTCTTCAATCAGGAATTTCCCCTTCTCTTCGTATCGCAATTGTCTCTGGTTTTCTAGATGCTCTTTCCAATTTTCTTTATGTTCTTTTCCACTGTATTGGATTATGGTAAGCCGTCGATTCTCCAATGAATCCTTTTTCGTATTAATTATCCATTAAAGAAGGCGTAAACTCAATATTTTCGGGCATAATCTGACGTCATAGGCCGATAGTATCCGTAAACCACATTCCGAATTCGAAAATTAAAACTCTCAAGATCAACTTTGAACCGAGTTACACGCGCGCAAAGTTTCTACAGGGCACAGGCAAAATCAAGATGCGCGGTGCAAAGGGAAGAGGGTTAGGCCAAGACGCAGCGGAGAAGGGAAGGGACGGGAAAGGAGTGAACAACTCTCGCGTCTGTCACTCTCACCCTCTTCCTTTCTCGAGGCCTTCCCACCGTATTCCCCCTGATTGCGCTGGGGAAGAGCCTCTCCGAATTTGGAGTTTACGCCTTCTTTAATTGTTCTCTCAGGTGGGCAACAATCTCATTCCACAATGGTCGAATCTCTTCAGCAGGCGATGTATTCGCTGTGACATTCCTTTCTCTTTCCTCTGCTGGTTCATTCTGTAAGTATCTTCACTCTCTTCACTCTCTTCAATCTCTTCATTTCTCTTCCTCTTCAGCTCAACTTGGTCCTCATCTCATTTCAATGATCAAAGCGAGAACTGCAGCAGCAATTGTATATGAGACCATTGATAGAGTGAGAGGGAAAGAAGAAGGGAGATCAATGGAAACTTCGCAGGCGGAGAATTATTCCAATTCCTCGTCTCAATCTAAATTAGATCCATCGAGAGCTGATTTGACCATCGAATTTCGCGATGTATCCTTTTCATTTCCTTCGAGGTTCGGAACTTCACAATTTTATATAATCGCAAAAACTTAGAGCTCAACCAGTTCTTCGAAATTTGTCATTTACTCTACAATCTGGTGAATCCATTGGTCTCGTAGGGAAAAGTGGTTGTGGAAAGAGTACTACGGTAAGTATAAATTATCGGAAGAGTTGCATCTTTATACTGCAGTTGAAACTTCTAACACGATTTCTGGAGGAAGAAAGTGGATCGATTCTTATAGATTCGATTCCACTTTGTAATTATGATAAGAGGAAATGGAGAGAGGTAAATCTATTTTCATCGATCAATATTGATCTAAATACATAATTAAGATGATGGGTGTAGTCTCTCAAGAGCCATGTCTCTTCAATGGTTCAATCAGAGAGAATATTTCTCTCGGTCGTCCATTCTCAGATGAAGAAATTGAAGAAGCGTGTCGAATAGCTCATGCTCATGATTTCATTCTTTCTCTCGATAAGGGTTATTCCACTATCATTGGTCCCTCTTCTCTTTCCCTTTCTGGAGGACAAAAACAACGAATTGCCATTGCGAGAGCAATTGTATCTCGACCGAGATTACTTCTATTGGATGAAGCGACGAGTGCACTCGATTCAAAGAGTGAGAGGATAGTTCAGGTTGAGATGGACTTCTATTCTGATTCAATCGAGATTATTGCAGAAAGCTCTCGATTCTGCCTCAGAAGGTCGATCGACAATTGTGATCGCCCATCGATTGAGTACCATTAAGAATGTCAATAGAATTATTGTGATGAAGGATGGAGAGATTATAGAGAGTGGAGGTATGATATGAGAGAAGGGAGAGGGAGAGAATAAGACTATTGAGAATACTCTGAACTACGATTGAAAGATGGTGGAACATTCTCTCGAATGGTAACAGAACAAGAAATTGAAAGAAGAATATCAAAAGATGGAAAAGAAGAAGAAAGTGAAGATTCATTCGAAGCAATCGAAGTGGAGAAATCAAATGAAAATCAGAATGAATCAGACAATGTTTTATAACCTGTATTTCTCTTCTTTTAATGAATTCTTCAGATTCTCAAAGGAGATTTCCCTTCAGTAAAGGGAGGATTCATTGCAATGCTTAGTAGAGACAAATGGAAAACATTCATAATCTTCATTCTTGGAATTCTGAAAGCACTCGCAAGTATTCTTCTATCTGTGAGAGTTTACTCTATTGATTATCACTGTAATTTTTTCTCAGGCTCGATTCTTCTTTATCTTTGGATCTCTCGAGGATTCAGATTACAAGCCACTTCTCTTCTGGTTAACAATTGGAACAATCGCAGTTGGATTGTACAACTTCTTCTTCCAATTCATTTCGGTAAAGATCATCCAACGAATCTCTCATAATTCAATCAATTTCAGCAACCAATTTGTCAATATTTGGGAGAGAGAATAATGAATGATATTCGTGTTTCGTGTCTTAGTTCACTTCTTAATCGTCCTCTATCATATTTCGATCGTCAATCATCATCTCCTTCTTCTTGTTCTCTTCTTCTCTCTCAACAACCTCCTATCGCATTGTCGGTCAGTCTTCCATTCAATGGACACAATCATAATCTGATCTCTCTAGTTAATAGATCATAAATTGTCATCAGTCGTCGATGGTTTCGTTGCTTGTTTTGGAGTTATTATTCTCACTTTTATTGTTTGTCTTCCCAGTGGAATAGTAAGTTCATTCAGTCACTACAGACAATAATTTACTCTTTCTCAGGTCGGAGTTTCTTATCTCGTTCTCTATTTAATTCTTCTTCTTGTATTCGAAAAGATCAACGACAAAGCGTATCAAGAAGTGGTCGAGATCGATAAATCGGGAGAGGTTTGGAATTCCCCTCCTCTCCATCGATAGTCATATTCTTGTAGCTCGCAATGGAAATATTCGATAATGTCGCAACTATTCAACAACTGGCAGTGGAAAATCACTTCCAGTCAAAATTCAATGACATTCTCGAGCAAAGAAACGTCCCTTTAGCGAAGGTTATAACATAAATTAAATTATTCCTCACACAAAAGTTGCAGAAAATTAGATGCCAGTCAATCGTTCACTCTACAAATTGGTCCATTTTCCTTCTTTTCAATTTCATCGCAACAAGTTAGAAAATACTGTGAAAATAGGCTAAATAATTATTACTTTCAGCCGTGGGTGTTTACTTCGTCTATCTTGGACACTACACAACGAAGGAATTGTTTACTACTGAGGTATCCCTTCTTTCCCATTACTATCTTCCTATTATTCAATCCATTTGAGAGTCTCGTAGCAGATATTGGATTCGCTACGTACATGATGAGTTTCTCATTCAAAGATATGGTATCGGCATCTTCAGCTGCTAAACTTCTATTTGGATTGATTGATCCAATGAGAAACGAAAAAGATGATAAGGAAATCAAAATGGTTAGAATGAAAGGAGATGAAATAAATTAAAGGAAGACTAATTTAGAATACGAAAGGAAATCTCAAAAGTGAGAAAGTAACTTTTGCTTATCCTTCTCAACCTCATCGTAATGTGTTGAGTGACGTTTCTTTTGGAGTTGGCGAAGGTTTGAGTCACATGTTTATAGTTTGAAATAACAATATGATTGTGAAGGTAAATCGATTGCATTCGTTGGCCCATCTGGAGGTGGAAAGAGTACAATCGTCAATTTATTGGAAAGATTCTATGATCCAAAATCTGGTCGAATCTTACTTGATCATCTTCCATTCACTTCTCTCACTCAATTCCAACTTCGATCTGATATTTCTCTTGTTAGTCAAGAACCAATTCTGTTTAGAGGAAGTGAGAGAGATAATGAGGAAATGGAGATGAACTGTGGAATATTCAGGTATCGCAGACAATATTCGATTGGGTACAGAAGGAATAAGTGATGAAGATGTGAGAAGTGCATGTGAATTCGCCAATGCCAATGAATTCATTAAAGATTTCCCCGAGGTGAGATAAAAATAACAGTTCATTGAAGGCTCATACATTCGTTTACAGGGTAACTCAACTCTGGTGGGAGAAAAGGGTCGATCTCTTTCTGGTGGTCAGAAACAACGAATCGCCATTGCGAGAGCACTTGACAGAAATCCCAAAGTGATTATTTTGGATGAAGCAACGAGTGCATTGGATACTCAAAGTGAAAAGGTATAAGATACTAGTATGGAGTCAGTGATAATAACCAATTTCAGGTTATTCGCGTAGCTCTCGAATCTTCCACAAAAGGACGAACTTCTGTGATGATTGCTCATCGATTGGATACGATTAAACATTGTGGTTAGAGAGGAGAAAAGAGGAGAATAGACAAAGGAAATGATGATTACAGATGAGATTTGTTTTGTGGAAGGAGGACGAATTGTAGAGAGAGGAAATCATGATGAATTGATGAAGAGACGAGGAAAATACTATGAAATGACTCAACAACAAAATCTTCATTGAGGAGCTTGTACTATTGTTATCTTTTATTGTTTATTTTTGTTTGAGATAAATTGTGAGTATGAAAGGATTGCATAAAATTGTTAGCTTCTAGCCAGAACAAAAGAATGACAAAGGACAGGACGAATATTCACTGAAATGACCATCACTTCCCAATAGATGATAACTTATTTCAAATTGTACTCCGAATTGATGATCTTCTGAACGTTGAATGAATCTTATTTCTACTCTGTCTTCATTCATGAAAGAGGAACACATTCATCAGTGATCATTCAAACTAAATCATTCAAAAAAATCTGTAGGCATTGCCAGAAATTATCAAAACCCAAATATATTTCACTTTTGTTACAACGAATGATGGATAAATGAGCGTTTATTTCTTGACTTTTCCCTTTCAGTCATTTTCACGACTACGAAAATGAACACCCTGAAGCACACAAGATTGTGCCTAGTGCAAATTGTACCGATGGTTCTATGGTCACTCCTTGTAGTCGTCTCTCCTTTTACTCCCTTCGTCTCTCTATTTCTCCCTTTCTCTCTCTCCGTCTCATTCCCTCCTCACTTCCACTCATTGTGCAATACTCTCCTTCTCTATTTCAATCCTTCAGACTAACACTTCCTTTCATTTTTTGTTATCTTGATCATTCCTTCTATCGCGCTTTCATTCATAGTTAAATCTTAATAGAATGGAGAGAAGTTCATCTTCATCTTTATTATTAGAGGATGAAAATAGAAGGAATCGTAGAGGATTCTTCCGCAGAATTCTCAGTATTTTTGATGAGTAAGTATTTATCCTTTTTTGTTTATCCAAGTCAAATTTCAGAGATGAAAATGACGAATTCGATGATATTCAGCCCGTTTCATTCCTTCAATTGGTGAATTTTTATTTTATTTTATATTTCAATTTGGTACTTCAATCTCATTCTGTTTTTTCTTCTTTCAGTTTCGATTTGCTTCAAAGAAAGAAATCTTTATCATAATCATTGCTTCTTTCTTCTCATTCATTGCTGGATTTATCACTCCCATTCACATGTTCGTTGTCGGAAGAATAACAACTATCTACGTTGAAGAGAAATCAGTGAGATATTGAGGACATTCTTTCCCTCATATCATCCATTCCAGCCAATAAACAATGAGAATTTCCTTTGGTCAGTATGGAGATGGTCGACCCTCTATGGAATCGGATTCTGTGTTGGAATCGTTATCGAATACACCCAGGTATTATTCCTCTTCTGCTGATAACCTTATCAAAATGTAATAAATTCAATCTCAGCATTATCTTCACATGTGGGCAACGGAACGAATGATGCAAAGATGCAGAAGGTACGAATTATTCACTTAAGAGACCGGATCGGTAAAAATGGAGCACCCCCCGGACACGGCGCCCCTTTTTCTTTCAAATCCTTCTGGAATTGGTATGGTAGGAGGGTCTAGTCCTCGCATTGCCCAAACCACCGAGCATTTTTGATTCACGTGCTTACGGTAGGAGAAAAGTCGAAATACACGTGAATTGGTCAAAAATTCATAATATAAAAACCGAGATAGCTAGTCATAATTTTTTATGTGCATTACATTAGAGGTGCCCTGGAGTAGAAAAAACAACATTCAGATTGAATACCACTCGACTGCAAAGTGGAGCGAAAACGCAAAGTTAGTCGAAAATTTTGGTTTTTCGAGTAAAATAGGCCTTATATCGAGCGAGGGCTAAAGGTAACCTAGGTCCACGGTGAAGGCCACTGGGTCATGCATCTAAATTTTTGACAGTTGGGTTATCCCAGTCTTTCCCATTTTAGTTTTGGCCTCTCAAAGGTGCGAAACCGAGGTTCCGACTTTGACTCACGCTCGATTTCGCTGTCTATGTTGATGAATTTGGCAAAAAAACACTTATTTAGAAATGTGAGCCCATATAGGGAATATTTATTGCCATAAGAGTCGATTCTTCAATAGTCATTTTTTTCGACCATGACCCCGGGTTCATGCCCCAAAAGTGGCCCATGACCATGAACCCCGGGTCATGGTCCGAAATGGACCGAAAAAGTCATGGTGGAGGAACTTCAAGTACTATACGCCAATGTATGCTGCAGTAGCCCAGTAATATATAGTAGCCGAAAATGCCATAATCCGACAGGCGTGGGGCAGAGAAAAGTGTTTTTTTGCAGAATGTTTCACTAAAATCCTATTTCTCAGCCCCACGCCTGTCGGATTATG
>LS487412.1:185779-209160 GCA_900490705.1 Pristionchus arcanus
TTTTCGCTCCACTTTGCAGTCGAGTGGTATTCAATCTGAATGTTGTTTTTTCTACTCCTGGGCACCTCTAATGTTATGCACATGAAAAAATAAGTATAGCTTTTCCCGTTTTTAAATTGTAAATTAATGACCATTTATCGTGTATTTCGATATTTCTCCTACCGTATCAGCGTGAACCAAAAATCCTCAGTGGTTTTCGCAATGTGAGGAGTAGACCCTCTTACCATACTAATATCACAAGGATTTGAAAGAAAAAGGGGCGCCGTGTCCGGGGGGTGGGTGAATTTGCTTCAGTTTTACCGATCCGGTCTCTTAACAAATATTAAGATTCAACATTGTAGAAAGTTCATTTCTGCTCTTCTCACTCGAAATTCACCAGATTTCGATATAAGTACTGGTGAACTAAGCAATAGACTGAACAGGTATGAATGGAATGAAAATTGAGAGAGATTGAATGCATTTAGTCATATTGATCGAATGAGAGATGGAGTTGGAGACAAATTGGGAATGTTTGTATGGTAAGAATAGATACTTCGGATGTGATAACGATATCGATTTCAGTTGTATCTCAACATTCATCGTCAGTTCGACAATTTCATTTATTCTTGATTGGCAGACGACTCTTTTGATGGTTTGGGCTGGACCAATCTACGTTTTATCTTCCACTCTCGTTCCCAAGGTATAATATACTAAGATGGGGACAACTTTATAACAACAACATCTCCAGTTATCTGAAAAATCGACTAAACGCGGATTGTCCATATCTGAAGAAGCGAATGGAATATCAGAAGAGAGTATTCTCAATGTGAAGACTGTCGCTTCGTGTAATGGACAGAAACAAATGATTGAGGTTGGTGTAAATAAGTGCCAATTAGACGTTATATACCACATATGTATCTTCCAGAAATATTCGTCAATTCTTTCATCGGGAGTAAAATCAGCAGTGAAAGTGGCAGCCTCGTCAGGATTACTCGAAGCTATTTCCTATTTTGTCTACAACTTTTCAAACTGTGCCGGATTGTGGTATGTTGATACTCCTTGAACCCCATGCGTGACTGAACGAGAACTCTTTAGGTTTGCCACAGTGAGCTATCATAATGGACGAGTTCCCACTGCGGGAAATGTATTCTCTGTTGTCTATCTATCCTTGATCTCAGCCAATAGATTCTGTTAGTTCCATCAACCCCTCTCCTCTCTTCCCTTTCATCAATTAATTTCAGCTCGAATTGGCCCTCAACTCATTACAGTTTTCAAAGCGAGAACTGCAGCTGCGAAAGTATACGAAATCATCGATTCAGTGAGAAATAATATATTCAATTCATTATTCTAATCAAGTGGTATAGGTTGAAGAGAAGTCTGAATCTCTTCTAGATCCTTCTTTGACTCAACTAAACATAGAATTCAAGAATGTCTCTTTCGCATATCCTTCGAGGTTAGATTCACAATCAATTCAAAGTAGGTAAATAAGTTCCTTCAGAAGTAATCCTGCTCTTTCCAATCTTTCGTTCGTTCTTCCATCTGGTAAATCACTCGCTCTCGTAGGCAAAAGTGGATGCGGAAAGAGTACAACGGTATAATTCGTTTCCCCATTATATAATACTTTTCTTCTTCGCAGGTCAAATTGCTCACCAAATTTCTGAACTGCCAAAGTTCATCGATTTCAATTGACGGAATTTCAATCGATAAATATGATACGAAGAAATGGAGACAAGTGAGAACAGTACATGAAGATTGAGCATAATCAAATTCTTTGAGATTATGGGTGTTGTATCTCAAGAGCCATGTCTCTTCAATGGTTCAATCAGAGAGAATATCTGTCTCGGTCGTCCCTTCAATGACATTCAAATTATCGAAGCTTGTAAAATCGCGCATGCTCACGAATTCATTGCGAGATTGGACAAGGTTGGAAGATATTACGGATATTGTCTCTAATGTATCATCACAATCAGGGCTACGATACGCTTCTTGGTCCATCAGGAGTTTCCCTTTCTGGAGGACAGAAACAAAGGATTGCAATAGCAAGAGCCATTGTATCCAATCCTCGTATTCTCATATTGGATGAAGCGACGAGTGCACTCGATACAAAGAGTGAAAGAATTGTACAGGTAGGTCTCTAATCATAGACATCATCCAATATCCCGTCCCTTGTCAGGAAGCACTCGATTCAGCCTCAGAAGGTCGATCGACAATTGTGATCGCCCATCGATTGAGTACCATTAGAAATGTCGACCAAGTGATTGTTATGGAGAATGGAGAGGTTATCGAAAGTGGAAGTGAGAAATTCGCATGATAGGCTTCATTTTCTCATTCCAAATCACAGATTATGATGAACTTCGATGGAGAGAAAATGGAATATTTGCAAGAATGATAAAAGATCAAGAGATGGAGAAGGGAGAAGAGATAAGTAGTAGTGAAAGTGAAGATTCATTCGAAGCTGTCGATGTGGATGATACTGAGAAGGAAATTATAACTGATAAGGTTTATTACCTTTACCGCGTTGTATGAAAATACATATTTGTCAGATCGAAGAGGAAGAATATGCGAATATCAAAGGAGGATTTTTCGCCCTTGTGAGAAGACATAAATTCAAAGTGTTCATCGTTTTTCTAATGGGAATCCTGAAGGGGATCGCTACTCCTTTATTATCGGTGAGTTTTAATCTATATGCTTCAGCAATACATAATTACAGGTGCGATATTTCTTCGTCATTGGATCACTCGAGGACGAAAATTATGAGAATCTTCTCTTCTGGTTGGTAGCGGGAACAATGACTGTTGCTGTCTATCAAGCATTTCTTCTACTAATATCGGTATTCCAATGTTCATCCTCCTCATCTTTCTCATTATCTTCAGCCTCCAATCTGTCAATATATGGGAGAGACGATAATGAATGAAATGCGTGTATCGATTCTTCAATCTCTTCTTCATCGTCCTATATCATATTTCGATCGAAAGGAATCTTCGCCTGCTTCGTCTTCTGTTCTTCTTTCTCAACAACCATCGATGACAATGGCTGTCAGTTTACAATTGATTATCCAATTGAAAAGATCATCATTTTTCTCCAGTTGATTGATCACAAACTCTCTATAATCGTTGATGGTCTCTTTGCTTGCATTGCAATTCTCGCTTTGACATTCGCATTTTGCTTACCTAATGGATTCGTAAGAATTATTCACTTTATGTCCACCAAATGATTCTCCACAGGTCGGAGTAATTTATCTGATCACTTATCTTTTCTTGTTGATTCTCTTCGAAAAATTGTACGATGGAGCAAATAAGAAATTGGTCGATTTGGACACTTCGGGAGAGGTTTTATTGCATTGTGAATTATATGGAAATCGTTACTTCAGCTGGCTATCGAAATATTCGATAACATTGGAACAATTCAACAGTTGGCAGTGGAAGATCATTTCCAGAAGAAATATGATGAAATTCAAAGGAAAAGAGAAATTCCATTGGCCAAAGTGAGTGATGATGAAGGCTGATCCTATTTCACATTTCTTCTATTTCAATAAACTCACAACTATTTTCAGAAAGTGAAATGGCAATCGCTAATCCACGGAACAAATGAATCGATATTCATGTTATTCGATTGCATTGCAACGAGTGTTGGAGTCTATTTCGTATTCACTGGTGATTATTCGACGAAACAATTGTTCACTACTGAGGTATCTTTTAATATTCTGCAATTATGTCTAAATATCATATTCAGTGTCTTGTATCAGTCGTCGGATGGATTACTGGAGTTATGAGTTTCTCATTCAAAGAAATGATCTCTGCTTCGTCTGCTTCTAAACTTCTCTTTGGAATGATCGATCCATCAATGGAAAAGAGGAAAATGGACAAGGAACTTGAACACGTAATTTTATAATGTTATTCAGTTGATTCGTCAATGTTTTTCACAGGTAGCTGAAGGTTCACTAAGAGGACAATCAATTTCCTTTGCTTATCCTTCTCAACCAAATCGAAGAGCACTCAATGATGTATCGTTCAACGTCGTGAAAGGTAAATTCAATTGTAATTCAACCATAATCAATTACACAATCAGGTCGCTCTCTTGCTCTCGTTGGTCCATCGGGAGGAGGGAAAAGTACCATTGTCAATCTGTTAGAGAGATTCTATGATCCCGATTATGGAATGCTGGTATCACTCACCTCTAATTTGTCATGTCAACGTACATTATTAAGATGCTTGACTCAACTCCTTTTACTTCTCTTTCTCATCATCAACTCCGTTCAAATATTTCACTCGTCGGTCAAGAACCAATTCTATTCAGAGGAAGTGAGTGATGAAGAGGGAAGAATAGATGCAAGTTGATCGTTTAGGCATTTCTGATAATATTCGATTGGGCAAGGAAAATGCGAGTGAGGAAGAAGTGAAAGAAGCGTGTCGATTGGCTAATGCAATTGAATTCATTCAAGATCTTCCTGAGGTTTATAAAGATAAAATCATTGAAAAGAGTATATTTATGATATCAGGGTTACTCAACTCTTGTGGGAGAAAAGGGTCGATCTCTGTCTGGTGGTCAAAAACAACGAATCGCCATTGCGAGAGCACTTGTCAGAAATCCCAAAGTAATCATTTTGGATGAAGCAACGAGTGCATTGGATACTCAAAGTGAAAAGGTACTCACACTCACTGAGTTACTCATACTCACTGAGTTATACAAAATTCAATTCCTTGTTTAGGTAGTTAGAGTAGCCCTTGAATCTTCATCTTATGGCCGAACTTCTGTTATGATTGCTCATCGATTGGATACCATCACACAATGCGGTTTATACTATTTTTCTATTTGGATTAAAATTAATTCAATTACAGATGAAATCTGTTTCATCGAAGGAGGAAAAATCGTTGAAAGAGGAAGTCATTCAGAATTGATCGCCAAGAGAGGAAAATATTATGAAATGACGGAGCAACAGAGAATGTTGTAGCTTGTATTCATTGTTTTATGCACCGGTTGTTGTTTTCAATTCTGTTGTTGTTTATTTATATTTCTTACCTTTTCTTCATGAACAAAATACTTAATGAAACAGTGAAGATCGAATAACAAAACAGTGAACAGTGATCATACAAACTGAGAGATTTATTGTATGAGTTCGTGATGCGAAGGAAACGAAATAATGAGTTCAATTACTGTTTCCATGTGTTTCTTATTCCAGTGAATCCTCCGACGTGATGAAGAACTCTGAGAAGACGTTCCTGAGAGAAAGAAAGATATATTAGAGGATGGGACGGGAAAAAGACTAACATCTTCTTCATATGGATTCTGTTCATCGAGATCGACATTTGATGAGACCGCTCTACAATTAATCGATTAGTCTTGATTGATAAAATGGATCGAACCTCATATCGTGTCTATCTTCTCCATCTTGTGCTTTGAAGCAAAGAATGAAGGAAATCAGGAGGAGGAGCAATATAATGTGAGAGAGAAGATGCTGGAAAGGACAATAGATATATTTCATTGTATTGTACAGATAACAGTGAAATCTCGTTTGTGTGATAGTCTGCAACATCACGTATTTTCTCCCACGATGCACATGAATTTAACGTGTTCATCGTGAACTTTTTAGTAATCACGCAAGGGAAAGAATAGAAGTATCGTCTATCTTCTCTCTATTGGGGCATGGATACTATTAGCACAAACAGTTAGAAGATAATGTAGTTCACTTACCATTTGTTGATCGTCGTTCGATGAGAGATGAATGAGAAGGAATAAAAGGGAAAGGTTGAACTCGACGGGTTTGCTGAAGGGAAGAGAGCTCAATTTGCACGTTCTCATTGATGGAAGAGATCACTTTGTATTGGTCTAATGACGTAAGAATTAAATGAGTTTATAGATGAGTGAGACAAATATATATATTGAATGTGACAAATATGAATGCATGATTGGTTGAATGATTCTTCTACACGGAAGTATTGTTTCCAAGTAGAGAAGAGAAGTTTGAATGACCTCTTCCACTCTGAATTCAAATTGATACATCGATTAGATCTTTAAGTATAACTTACTTCTTTTGTAGTGGGAGCTCTATAAGTGCTTGTCATATCTCTTGTTCCTTCCAGCCAATAAGTAGTACACATTCCCTTTCCCTGACATATTCTCCATTATTATCCACTTCCTCATTCTTCTCTTACCTTCACATGAACTTGTCCTCTCTCAGCAGTAATGAAATCAGGGTAATGCTGCAATGTCTCTTTCATCTCTCATTTCCTTCCCTTCTCTCAACCTGATCCAACATTTTCTTCGTACTCTCTGCAATTTGAGTCTTCTCTGCGTCTCCAGTTGATTCCATTCTCGATGCCATATTCACCTATGAGATCTCTCTCTCTCTCAATCAATCCTTCTCTCTTACCGTATCTCCGAATAGACAATATCTGGGTGCATTCAGACCAACGACAGCCGCTGCCACGGGTCCAGAGCACACTCCGAGACGACAACGAACACGAAGAGAAGAGGAATGAGGGGCACGATAATCATGGAGGAACTGAGGAGAGAGAGGATGGAGGAAGGAGGGAGGGGAGAGGAGGGGACTCACGTTGTGGATATCGAGTGCGATACTGCAGATACTAGTGAGATGTCTGAATCCATTCTCCTCTGGTACTCCCGATACAAACATATACGCATCTCCGATTGTTTCAACCTGTCATCTCACTCTCTTCCCCCTCCCCTATTATTTCCCACCTTGTATGCCTCTCTTCTTGCAATGAATTCATCGAATCCATTGAATACTGAATTGAGAAGGTTCACAATCTGAAAGGAAGTTCGAATTGGAATAATTCAATTTAATCATAACCTCCGCTGCACTCGCATCTCTACACATATCGCCGAATCCAACGATGTCACTGAAAGAAAAGACGATTATGAATAAATAATATAATTCATACCTGAACATAACAGTGGCGGATGAGAATGTCTTAGGTGGAACGGGTTTACCTTCTTTTAGTTCACGGGCAACGTATCTTATATGTTCACATGCTATTATTATGGAAAATATTGGTAACTTACGATGGGAGTAGTTGAGATAGTAATTTATCAGCTCTTACATTCGCTTCTTCCAACATTCCTGTTCTTTCTTTTACTAATTTCTCCAGATTATTTGCATAATTTTCCATCATTCTCATCATTTGATCAACAAGAGATCCTTTCCTAAATGATCAGTTCCTTATGACCCTTTCTAAGAGAAATATACTGACACTTTGAGATAAGTTTCGACATTAAGTTTGATTCTTCTCAGACTCGGTCTCATTTCAGGTGTTGAATTCCAACAATCTTGAACGAGAGCAGAGAGATCCATGTGAATAAGCTGATGTTATTCTCATTTACAGACTTAGAATAAATGCTCACTTTGTGATCCTGAATCGCTGGTTTAATTATACGACTTCCATCCTTGACGGCATCGATTAACTCTGAATATAATTGATTATTTGACAAATCCAAATTACTGGATACCAGTAATATCTTGAGATTCTTGGAAAGGAAGAGATCGGAATATAATCTCATACATAATCATTCCAAATCCATAAATATCTCCCAATTGTCTCTTCATTGTCGTCTGTCGTTGCCAATCCTGATTATTCCCCATTATTCCCATTCTCTTTCCCTTTTCTCACCTGATCAACTCTTCTCACTTTATTATTCTCTCTCATCTTCAACATCTCAGGAGCATCGTAGAGGGCACCTCAAAGGGACGTCTCTCTCCCTCCCCCCCCCCTTCCCCCTTTCCCTCCTCCCATTCACTCACTGGTCTTCTGCTTAGCATTACTCTTATCATCATCACTCTTCAATTCATCTACCGTAATCCATTGATTCTTCTCCCATCTTTCAATTGGTTCGGCCACACCTCAAGAATCCTTTCACTTCATGATTCCCTCCGTTCCTTTCCTACCGTAATCCGTGAGTTTGACCATCCAATTTCTATCGATGAGACACGACCAAGGAGTGAGAGAACCGTGATATCCAATGGGAGAAGCATGGAGGTACTCTAGTCCCTTGAATTCAATCGGAATGAAAGTTCTGATAGATTCATAACGAACTCCGACGATATCTCTGATGAAAGCTCCATGGAATTTAGTGTCCATTTGAATTTGATCGTTGTAGATCACATCTTGGAGAGTTCCTCTGAAATTAAATCTTATTCTGATCCGAATAAAACTATTAACCGATTGCAGAATTTCCATACAAGTAGAAGTTCTTCCTTCTCATTGAATGAAATACCAAGGAATGGATTGACATTATCATGCACTGCTGCTTTCATCTTCAATTGGACATCAACTTCAATGAATCATAATCTTTCCCCTACTTGCTGGAACATGTTCTTGTCGAATCGATTGAAGATAATCGGACGACGCTGACAATATCTAAAAGTCTTAGCTCGCTCTTCTCGTGATCCCATGTGGTCTAGTGGTTAGGATTTCTGGTTTTCACCCAGGCGGCCCGGGTTCGATTCCCGGCATGGGAATTCACCTTTTGCCAACTTACCTGTGATAGACCGAATGAGTGTTCGTTCCGATAATGGCGTGATTGCGTGATGAGTAATTTGTGTTACTCATTTTGGTGCGTGTGGACCCAATTGACAACTGGTGATAAGTAATCATCCTTCATTCGAGTGGAATTGATCATACCATACTCTTTACTTGTTCCTCATCTATTAATTGGACTTCATCTCTGTAGATTCGGAAGGGAAGTTTGTCCAGTGCTTGCTTCTCCCTTCAATCACTTATTTAGATAACTCGTTGTTAATGGATCTCACAATAATCTGTGAATGAGATAAGCAGCTATGATAAGAAGAACGAGGAAGAGAAGAAGTGCAGCTCCCACTATGAGAAGAGTATAGTCACACTTCTCATTACGGAATCCACACAACTAAAATAAAGAGATCATTATCTTATCTTCTCTCTCTCTCCTCACTGGTTCATCCAATGGCATTCTTCCATCTATCGAAGGCCAGAAATTGGTCATCATATCAGTTACGACCTGAATGGAATGATCCTTCATTACTCTCTTCTCCTCAACTCACGATATCATAACATCCCGATCGATTAGCTAATCCATCACATTTCGATGGTTCAATCATCGTTGGTTCCATATGTGCCATCGCCATTACCTACCAAAGAGAAGGGATAATCATCCATCGATCGATCGAATTGTTGTACCTGATCTTGACTGGGAGAGATAAAGAATCCTCTATAAAGAGGAGCTCTCTCTGCTCGATCATCCATTGTAATCATTCCAGAAGCAACTCCCGATGATCCAACGATTCCTTCAATTGAATACTATCTCATTGAGAGAAGAGAATGGGACGAACCAGGGAATACCATTCTCCTCATTGCATTCCATACTCTCAATCCATCCAGAACTGCAGCTGGATTATTCGTCTCATTCAATACTCTTCTCGCTCCCATTGCATATAATTTGAGTGCATCGAACAGATAGATGTATCCATAGATATTCGCCTATCGAATAGAGGAAAAATATAAATTGAAAGATTATTTTCTCACGATATCGACATCATTCTCATTCATTCCTTCTTCTTTTACTCGTTCTAAAAACGGACCAATAATGGAATTATCGAATCCATTGACGTCATCGATCTGAAGAGTTCAAATTCATACGAAATGAGAATGAAATGACTGACAATGATTGCGTTAGCATATTGATCTTTCACATTCTGTAGCATACTTCCATCAGTTCCAATCCATGGAGAAGCCTCTTTACCTCCATCCTAAAATCACATATTTATCAATAGAAAATGATATTCGTAGCGACATCAATGAAATTGCATATTAAGTCATTTGCACATTTATTATCAACTTGATCTTTCCAACTTTTCTCAATTTCTACGCAGATTGATACAATAAAAGGACTCACCTCCTGAATGATTTGTACTCGTTTTAGGTTCCTTCTCTCTCTATTGAATGCACCCTTTCATCTCTCAGAAATGCAGCTCTTTCTCGTGTTTATTTGAGTCGTTTGTGACCCAAAATGCGAAGATGGAGAAGGAGAGGGAGACTACCCTGTGAGATCTATCCATTCAAATCAATCGACTAATGAGATGTCATTGCTTCCAATCAAAAATGACGAAAGGAAGAGAAAGTAAGAGAATGAATGGAAGCAATGACATCTCGTGTCAAAAGTGGATCAACCTGTAGCCATGGAAGAATAAAGACGAATTCAGAAGCGAGCATTCCTTCTCCTTGAGCTGCGATCATGAATTCTTTCGATTGTTCTCGAGTATTGGAGAAGAGAAATATAATAACTGAATAAGATGATCATTCCCTCAGCAATTCCTTCTCCTTCTCTCTTCTCTTACCTCTAGCTGAATTTCTCACTTCCTGAATGAGTCCCGATGATCTCATCGCTGTTCCATCCGCATATTCATCGAACATCACCTATTTATTATTCATTATTCTCTTTTCTTTGTAACCACTCAACTTTCTTGACAACTTGTACTCCTCTAATATGGAAAACTTCTTCGAAAGCGACAGTTCTATCGTATGCAACTGCACCAACATTCGTCACGATCGCAACCTAAATATAAACATGCATTAAATTTATTACCGAAGCCTCATAAGATACTGTAACTCAGAGAGGGATTACTCACTACAATCACTTAGTTGATTGGAATGAATTGGGTCTTCGTAATCTCTTCTCATACCTTATTCCATCTGTAATGTTTGAGAAGAGCGCAAGTTGCCTCTGCTATCGAATTGGTTGATCTAAATGAGTGAATGGGAATAAGTCATTCTCATATTCCCACCTCGTTGATATTCTTGCGAGTGTTTTATATGCTCTTTTATCAGCGAGAGCACTCGATGCAGCCATATATCCGATAATGGGAAGATTCCAGAAGGCCGCCATTCGAGCGACCGCATCGATCTCTTTATTCATTCAGATTCACTCTCTCTCATTCTCATCCATCTCACTTACCAGCATTGCAATATGGACCAATGAATGCTTTTACTTTCTGAAGATGATACATATCAGCAGCTACAGCCACTCCTTCGTATGAATCACCACAACCATTTTGAGAGATTATTCTATAATTGATTGTTGCAGTAAATGATGAATATTATTCTTACTCGATATCAAGATCATCACCGAGAATTCCTTCTTTGTGTAGAGACTTACGAGAAATTCCGAGAAGACGCTGAATATTAAATATTGGAAAGTACTTTCACTATTCTAATACCTCATCATTTCTAAGTGCGTTAATCGCACCGATGTGACCCAATTTAATAACGATTTTTCCATTTTGAGTGATGTCATCGAGAGTCGATTTGAATGGTGCGACGGTACCGAGAAATTTATCTTGGGAAGGAGTTGTGGACTAAAATAATATATTCTTTATTCTTCATACGCATTAAAAACCTGTGTGATAACAGTAGATGGAAGAATAAGAAGGAAGAGGGGATACGATAGCATTCTCACGAAGAAGAGTGAATGAAATGGAATGAAGTGGAGAAGCCAAGAGGATCATCCTCCATAATCACCACTCAAATTGATTTGTTTTCTCAATGAGTCCACTTTCGTCAATAGTAAGACTCTTCAATCTGCAGGACCTTAAGATAATGAAGAAAATCGAGGATAGCTGTCGTCATGAATTAATTTTCATTTTCAATTTCTCAAGTGTTAAATTGTACAAAGTCAGAGAGCCGACAATTATTTCCATCGCCTTTCCAATCTCTCCATTGATTGTACCTCCATAATCACCACTCAAATTGATTTGTTTTCTCAACGACTCCACTTTCGTCAATCGTAAGACTTTTTAATCTGCAGGATCGTAAGATAATGAAGATAACTGTCGTCATGAATTAATTTTCAATTTCAATTTCTCAAGTGTTAAATTGTACAAAGTCAGAGAGCCGACAATTATTTCCATCGCCTTTCCAATCTCTCCATTGATTGTACAATGATAATCGAAGGAGGACGACGACGAAAAAGAGAGAGACAGAGAGCGTTTTTGTGTTTGCGAAATACCTCATTCTGATCTTTTGATATTTGTGCAAGATTATTACGAATATCGTATTCTGTAAATATTAGCAACAATAGTTATATCTAGCTTAATAACTTCATTTCAAAGTTATCGATACTTAATTCTAGTAGATATGCAATTCGAAAGTGGAGATTACTTGGGAAGATATCTCGCTGATTTGTGTAGGAAAAAACACGACAATATACAGGACAGATTTGGGCAATCACTCAGTATTTCTTTAGTCTAACTCGCATCGAATTTTCGATGAAGATCTATTGTAACTATTATCTTAGTAATTGTAAGTTACAGGACAAATTTAATTCGAGATGATGAATGTAGATAGTGTATATCTTATTTCCATTTGTCTTCTGCGATTTTCTCTTCTCTTTTCTTTTCTCTTTCACTCAATCCATTGGGAGGAATACAGCAAGGTTGACACTGAATCTGATACCAATTATGAGAAGAGAAAAGGAGTAAATATACTCACAATAACAGAAGGAGGAATTTGTTCTATTCCATAGATGAGGGGATAAAGATCTTCCCCTGTCTTTAGACCGAATTCATAAGGATCCGTCCACATTTATCTGCAAAACGACGTTATTTAAAACGAATATTTTCCCGTTTACTTTTTACTCGACAAAAAAAACGAGTAAATGTGAATGCTAATTAGCGGTTGTTTGTACCGAATGTTCGACAATATGTTTTACTATGTAATATCGGTGTGAATAGACAGAAGAAGAGAGAGAGTAGAGGAGATAAGAGAGATAAAGCATAAAAGATACTTGAAACGATATGAGAATGAAGCAAAGGGACGAAATGAGAAAGAAGGTAACCTAGGTGACAATTCACGTTACTCATTCGGATTGTACTAAAGTATTTATTAAAAGTATAGATAATTGTTGTCAGTACGAAAGAAACAAAATTGCAGAAGGGAAAGAATGAGTGATAAAGACGAGAAAGGAAAGAAAGAGAGGAAGAAGTCAATCACTCCATTTTTATCAACAGTTTGCAAAGATGACTCACTGATAGACGGACAGGCACGAAAGGGGCCAAAAAATGGGAAAAAAAGATCGAAATATAATTTCATCGATAGTCTCAATGTAGTTACGAAAGTAATCGTCCCGTTCATGAAATACGCTCTTTTGTCAAAATACGGTTGTAATTATAAATATGGTACGCTTTCCAACTGAATCGAGTTTATTGAGTAAAATAATCTCATTTCTGAAGGGTTTAAGTCAAATAAAAATGCAATGTATATTGTAGTGGCTTAAAGATTTTTCATGTACTAAATATAAGTGGGCAATCTCTTACACGCGTGGCGTGTAAGAGAGAGAGCTCCTCATTTCGCCCTTTGAATTGTCTACATTTCAGCTCGGGAATCAAACAAACTACGTTCTCGATATATCTACTTCATTGATATATATTGAATTGTAATTCTCTTCTTTATCATTTGTTCTTTAGATTGAACTTCTCATCGATGGAATCTCTGATCTTCCGAATATTCGGTAGTTGAAGCACTTCAACTGTAATAAAGAACGCAATAAAAGAGTATCTGAAGTCTCTGACGACATAATGAGAGAAGAGTCCAATATTGATACATACGTATCTCCATCGAAAGAGGAAAATGATGGTAAGAGATGGCTTCATCTTCAGTTGATAGTGAATCGTCTGAATGAGAAGTATCATTCTTCTTCTATTCAGTCTTTATTCGATTGTGTACACTCAGGTATATCCATCTGCATTCGAATACCTTCATAATTTATTTAGAATGGAACGAAACAATCGTTGACTCTCGGTCTTCTCTTCACTAGGAACAGTTCATTCGTCGGATACAGGTGCGTCATATTTGATTTTCTTAGTTAGATTTTCTCATTGTAGAACATCCGCAGCTGCAGTTCTCATTGCAAGAGATCGAATTATATCTGAGGATCTTCTCCCGAATATCAATCTTGAGTAAGATCGATTCTAAATACATTCAATAAATTCCTCAGATTCACATACTTCTTCGATGATTGCATCGAAACTCGTGCCTCTGGTTACACAGTTGAACTAATCCTCAAGAGTAATGTATCTGCCCTCATTGGTCCATGCTGTAATCTCCGTAAGTGAATGATGCACTAGCTGCAGATCCCTCCTCTTTTGCAGCAGCTGTTTCAGTCGGAGCATTAGCCAATTGGTATAATGTCCCATACTTTCCATGGGGATTAGCCACTTCGAGAGTATTGGAAGATGAAGGAAGATTTCAGACTCCGATAACTCTCAATGTGGGAACTTATGCGTGAGTTTCAATGAATTGTCTGAGAAAAAGGAATATAATTGTAGACTCGGAGTTGCGCTACACGAAGTAATGGCACAATTTGGATGGGAAGATTTCGCTTTTATTTATTCGACAGTGGGAGATGATGATAAGTGTACGGTGACTAAAGAAGATGTTGAAGTGAGAAGAGAGAGGAAGAATCCATTTACCTTATCCATTTATTCAGAAAGCAGTCTCTGATTTCAATGACGATGTTCAAATATCTTTCATTTACGAGTTTCCAAATTATGAAATTTCCCTTTCTGAGCAGACGCGACTACTTTCTCTATTGAAGAGTCGAGCAAGGAGTAAGAATAATGCAATCAATCATCATTCTTCATTTTCCTTTCAGTCTTCGCAGTTTGTCTATCGGAGGAACTTGGATTGAAGAGAGACTTCGTCCTATCTCTCACTGATGCAGGAATGCTTAATGATGAATATGTCTTCATATTCGTCGATACGAGAACAAGAGGATTCGGTAACTTATTAACAAATGGATTAAATCTAATCTCTCTTGCCCAGTAACTGTTCGTGATGGGATCACAATGGATATATGGGTAGACAGAGATGAAAGAGGAGATGGAAGAGATGAAGAGGCTAAAGCTGCATTCCAAAGAGTATTCCTTCTTTCTGATGTGAATCCTTCTTCCTTCCCTCTATTCATCTCATTCCACTCAGCAGCTAACTTCGTCCATTTCTTCTTCTGGTGTTAATTATACTCGATTTGGGGAGCAAGTTATTGAGAGGATGAAGGAACCTCCATTCAATTGTACAATAGAATGTCAAGGAGCATCAAATCAATTGGTATATTCATCTTCTCTTACTTATCTCATTATTCCTAATAGGTTTCTGTATACGCGGGTCAACTCCATGATGCAGTCTATCTCTATGGAAGAGCACTCAATCGATCACTTCAAAGAGATCCCAATTCATTTAGAAATGGAAGTACTTTAGTTGATTTATCTGCAGGAGAATTCGATGGTATCTGAAGTCGTTAGATAATGTGGAATACCAATAATAATTGAGGAATGTCTGGGAGAGTTCGAATGACAGTCAATGGGACGCGAGCTCCTGATTTCTATTTTCTATCTCTTAATTCATCTTTGGCCACACGACAATTGGCGACTGTTTCTGTAGAGGGAACCAAAGCCGTTCGAATTATTACTACTTTATATTTCGAATAGTCTAATCTCAGATCTACTCTGCTCAATATTCGACTGAGAGTGAATTATGGTGGAATAGAGCAGGAAATTCTCGTCCTCTTAGCGAACCTTTGTGTGGATTCAGAGGAGATAATTGTCCACGATCATGGTATCTTCCCCCTCTCTATTCAGTGTGATATTATATGATATCAGGAATGATCAATATCTGGGAATTCTTCTTGGTTCCATTGGATTTGTTCTTCTTCTTCTCGTTGTATTCATTGTCGTCGCTATCTACATCTACATGTATGAATACTATTGAAGTTTATGCAAATAGATATAATTTCAGAACGAGACAAAGGGAGAAAGAGAGACAGGATAAATTATGGGATATTTCTAATACTTCTCTCATCAAAGCAAGGAGTAAAGCAGGAATGGAAAGTATGAGATCACTTCAGTCTGGACCTTCATCGACTTCAACTAAAATGACACTTGAGAGCAAGAAGGTTATAGACATTTCCTCATCATTTTAACCATTTCTTTCCTCAAGGATTCCGTCAATTTTTCATTCTTTGTCTATAATCGAGAACTCGTTTGCTGTGCTAAATACATAGTGAGAGTGGCAGTATTCGAACCGAATCGAGTTGAAATGAGAATGGTTAGAAGGCCCCCTCTTCTCTTTTCATTCAATCATTCTCAGCTCCGTCAAGTTGACAATGATAATCTCAATCGATTTCTTGGTCTTGTGATGGATGGTCCACAATTGAAAAGTGTATGGAAATACTGTAGTAGAGGAAGTCTAAAGGATGTCATTCAAACTGCCAAAGTGACACTTGATTCATTCTTTATCTTCTCTATGTTGAGAGATATAATCAATGTGAGTCCATCTTCCTGCTCTTCATCCCTCATTTCTTTCAAGGGACTCTATTATATTCATCATTCTGACGTTCGACTCCATGGAAATCTTACTTCTGAGACGTGTCTTGTAGATGAGAGATGGCAGGTATTAATCGATTTCCATGAAAAGTCAATACTCGATTGAATAGGTCAAACTATCGTACTACGGTCTCTCTTGGATTCGTGCAGCTCAAAAGAGGAGAAAGAAAGATCTTCTTTGGACTGCTCCTGAATTATTGAGAACTGAAGATACAATTGGGAGCAAGGAAGGAGATGTTTACTCATTCGCTATTATATCAAGCGAGGTTTATGTCGAACATTGGCAGGGAATAACCAATGAATTGTAGATAATCACAAAGTCTTCCGTGTGGGATCTCGATAATCGAAAGGAACGAGCAGAAGAGATATTGTATATGGTGAAGAAGGGAGGATCTTCCCCATTCAGACCTGAATTGACACTTGGAGAGAACCTTGATGTCAATCCTGCTATGGTATTCATTCCACGAGATAAAGAGACAGTAATCCATATCAGCTTCATCTCGTTCGCGATTGTTGGTCTGAGAATCATAGTGAACGTCCTTCTGTTGAATCGATTCGATCTCTTCTTAGATCAATGAATTCCGGAAGAAGTGACAATCTAATGGATCATGTATTCAATATGCTAGAGAATTACGCTGGATCTTTAGAGGAAGAAGTGAGAAGAGATATGTAGTCTCAAATGGTGAACGATTCATTCAGGTCGAAGCGAGGACGAGGGAATTGACAGAAGAAAAGAAGAAAAGTGATGTACTACTCTATAGAATGCTTCCGAGGTAAGTGAATCTGTTGTCCATGTTACTAATCATGATTTGTCAGACAAGTGGCTGATAAATTAAAACTCGGTCAATCCGTTGAACCGGAAATGTACGATAATGTCTCCATTTTCTTCTCTGACGTTGTCAAATTCACAAATCTTGCTGCAAAATGCACTCCTCTCCAGGTATTAATTAGTAATTGCCTTCAGAGGGAAAAGGATTGATTGAGGTTGTCAATCTTCTTAATGATCTCTACAGTATATTTGATGGAATAATCGATGATCACGACGTGTACAAAGAAAGTGATCGACGATCGTCCTTCCTTTTCCTTAATATTGACATTATTTCTCTTCCTTCAGGTCGAAACAATCGGTGATGGATATCTTTGTGTGTCTGGTCTTCCTCATAGAAATGGAAATGAACATATAAAAGAGATTTCACTCATGTCAATTGCATTCCTTGCTTCACTTCAATCATTTCGCGTTCCACATCTTCCGAAGGAAAGAATCAATCTGAGAATTGGCATTCACACTGGTACTTAGTTCTCCTTCTCTCTCATCTATCCATATCTTTTCTCTCAGGTTCTTGTGTGGCAGGAGTTGTGGGAATGACAATGCCTCGCTATTGTCTATTTGGAGATACTGTGAATACTGCTTCGAGGATGGAGAGCAATGGAAAACGTGAATAGACGTTTGAATAATAAGAAATGTATCTGTTCAGCTGGTCATATTCATCTATCGACGGAAGCAAATCGATTACTGACAATGATGCATCCTCAATTCAAGACTGAATGCAGAGGAGAAGTTATCATTAAGGTTCTCTACTCTTCATTTCAATCAATAAACAAGATTATTCAGGGGAAAGGAGTAATGGAGACATATTGGCTATTAGGAGAAAAGGGAAGCGAACGTAAGTGAGATTTGTTTTCCTTATTCATTCTCTCTCATTCAGAAGATTCTTTCTCAATTCCTTCTCCACCTCCTATTCCTGTAAGAAAAACATCGATCGATCGACCGTGAAATATTACATATGAGGAATATTACATATGACCGTGAAATATTAAATATTATAAATATATTACATATATATTTATCACGCGTCTTCTGAGAGAATGCAGGAAAAGGGGACCCCTGAGGAACTAGGAGCCCAAAGTTTGAGCAATCTCGATGAAATTTTTATGGCAGCATATATAGGAGACAAGAAAACTTTCATAACACAACTTTTGTCGCAGAACCGGCATTTAGGTATTTTCCGGTTCTGGGTCCGGCTATGTCATATCTCAGCTCCCAGATCAGCTAGAGACCTCCGGTTTGGCTTAAAAAATGCGGAAAAATATTCTGAACAACTTTTCTACGCACACGAAAAAAATTCGACAACGTTTTCGCTGTCGTAACATTGAAAAACCGTTTTCGGAAACGAAAAATAATTCACCCTGACTCGGGGACCCCCCATTTTAATAATTTCTGAATTCATCTTTGGAATCTACATACTTCAGTTAGTTTGAGAAAAAATCAACCGAAGGGCTAAACCCGTGGCTTTTCTTTCCCGGGGCCAAAACATGACAAAAAGTGCTTATTTTTCATAAAAAGTCAATTTTTATGGATTCAGAACTTTATAATTAGGATAACTACTGAGGTATTTTTGCCTTAAATTTACTCAAATGGAACAAAAGAACATTTCATGAACTTTTGAGAGCATCACGCGAAAATTTTTTTTCATGGAATATTTGATTTTTTCTGAAAAAATCTTTTTTTTTTAAATTACTGCAAAATGCTCTCAAAAGTTCAGGAAATGTTCTTTTGTTCCATTTGAGTAAATTTAAGGCAAAAATACCTCAGTAGTTATCCTAATTATAAAGTTCTGAATCCATAAAAATTGACATTTATGAAAAATAAGCACTTTTTGTCATGTTTTGGCCCCGGGAAAGAAAAGCCACGGGTTTAGCCCTTCGGTTGATTTTTTCTCAAACTAACTGAAGTATGTAGATTCCAAAGATGAATTCAGAAATTATTAAAATGGGGGGTCCCCGAGTCAGGGTGAATTATTTTTCGTTTCCGAAAACGGTATTTCAATGTTACGACAGCGAAAACGTTGTCGAATTTTTTTCGTGTGCGTAGAAAAGTTGTTCAGAATATTTTTCCGCATTTTTAAAGCCAAACCTGAGGTCTCTAGCTGATCTGGGAGCTGAGATATGACATAGCCGGACCCAGAACCGGAAAATACCTAAATGCCGGTTCTGCGACAAAAGTTGTGTTATGAAAGTTTTCTTGTCTCCTATATATGCTGCCATAAAAATTTCATCGAGATTGCTCAAACTTTGGGCTCCTAGTTCCTCAGGGGTCCCCTTTTCCTGCATTCTCTCAGAAGACGCGTGTTATTCAATTTTATCTATTCGATAAATGGTTCATATTGAACTATCATAGTTCAATTTCATGATAATTCCTTCAATCTAATTCCACTCTCTTTTTGTTCATTCTTCGTAACTCGAGTTATCTCAGTGAATGCAGCTGGTTCTCCCGTTGCAGTGAAATAGAAGAGAATGTTAGCCTGATGATGAATTGTGAATTTTGAGACAGAAAATGGATAACAAACAATAATCATGACAACTCCATTGAATAAGAAGACCATTATCCATCCAGATGGATCTTTCTCGTCCGATGCGAAGATTGCTACCTGAAAGGAACTCATTACCTCGTCCCCTCTTGAATGAGTGAGTGTAACTAACCGTGAGAGGTCCAACGATGAGTGCGATACACTTAGAGAATTGAACCGTTGCAAGGACAAAATGGGCATATTGACTGAGAAAGAGAAGATGGATAATTGATTCATTTCAATGAACTGACCGAGAGTGAAGAGTGGCACACTTGTAGAAACCACCTACGTTTAGACCTGAAATTATATATTTTAACTTTATTTTATATCTAGTTGTACCCGAAAGAGATGATGAGATGGTCATCATGAGAAGCGCGAGATACGCAGTTGGCATGAATCCGACAAGAGAACACATTATTCCTGTGAAAATATTAGTTGATTCAATTCAAAGTGAGTTTCAAACCAGAAACTCCGACTGCGAGAGTATTAAAGAACATCATTTTATTCTTCTCTGATATGAAACTAAATGAGACCAAGTGATGAAAAAGATGAAGTGGAATACTTACGACAGAAGATCAGAAAGGAGACCCGAACTCATTTTGAATACGAAATGCATTGTTGCCCCAATTGTGGAGAGATACGAAGTCTGTTGGATCGAATACCCGAGTACCTAAAGAGAAAGAATACATATTCGATGTGGATTACCGTATTTATCGTACCTTGTAGATATAAGTCGGTCCGTAAGTGAGCATAATGATATACCCGACTAGTTCAGTGAATGCATTCAACCAGATGACGAGAATTACAGGAGATGAACAAATGGCCTGATGGAAATTGATTGGATTGTTGAATACTCAATATCCATACTTTATACGGTACAAATCGATCTCTTTCAATGTGAGCTTGAGTTTTTCCTTCCTGTATTCGATCCAATTCACGGGCAGAAACTGCCTGGAAATCAATTATAGATGAGAATCTCATATTCAATCTCTTACTCGATGCTTCTGAGGATCATCATTATAGAAGGCCAGCCACAGACTAAAAACCTTTTAAATTGTAGTAATTCAAAGAAAGACTCACGAAAATATAAGAACAGTAAAGGCAGCAAATGTATAATAAGCCCATCTCCATCCCAATGAAGAAGTGCAGAACTAAATGAGTGATTGACTCTACGAAAGAGATGGAATAATTAACTGCTCCAGCAACGGGATTAGTGACCATCGATGCAATTGATGAGAATGTAGTGAGGAATGAAATGAATATGGCAGTTTGAGTAAGAGGAGCCCATCTGAGGGAATATTCGTATTGATTATCTTCCCTTTCCTTCTCTTACCTCACTACAATCACTCCAACTGCTGCGAAATCGGCCGAATATGCGACACCCTGAGATTTATTATGATTCAATGAAATCCAATCAGTTCATTGTTTCAATGAACGAGAGATCGATTAGAGTTCACTCGAATTGAACGATTTATGATACTTCACTGAACACTCTCTTTCTCTTTCGATCATTTATAAATCATCAAAACGGAAAAGAGATCAATGAGTTCACCTGAAGAAATCGGAGAAATATGAAAGAATGAAGAGAAAAATGAGCAGCAAATGGAGAAAGTGCAGTGGATATTGCAGATAGAATACCAGCAAGGAAGAAGGGAATACTGAATGGAGAGGGAATGGAGGGAGGGAAGGGGGAAGACGAAGGAGAGATGATGGATGTGACCTACCGTGCTCCCCATCGAACATATGACCAATTGACTGGAAATGTTCCCGTTAGAGTTCCAATGGCAACTGCCCAATGAAGAGCACTCTTTTCTGTTTGAGTATATGAATATCTCTGACGAGTGGTCTACAAATGATTATGACTTAGAATAAATGAGATAATTCTCACTCCATTTCCGATATCGATGAGATCTTGCGAATCTTGAGTCATGCAAATAAATGTGAAGTTGATTAGGGAATAATTACATGCTAGAGAAGTGAGACAGAGAAGGCCAATGGAGAGAATGACAAATCGAAAGTTATCGAACATTGAAGAATTCAACTGAAGAGGGGGAGGTTGTTTATGAATCAGTTGGATAAATTGGATTTAAGTGTGAATCAACGGATGATCCGCAAAATGCAAAGAGTATGAACAACTTTTAAAGAGGAGGTTCGATTCAATCGGGGTTGAGTCAACCATAACAAAAGTGTGTAAGTGCTCATGATAATTGTCTGTTCTTTCTCTCTCTTTCTCTTCACGAATCAAATGCTATAAATTGGCCGAATAGAGAAAGAGAGTAATGGAGATGTGTATGCGTGTAAAGAGTGAAAGGGCGAATGAGATATACCCCTCTGGTCAATCAATTACTTTCTCTTATCATCATTCTTTTATCGATTACTTAATTGTTTCATCTTCTCAATCATTCGCTCTTCTCAACTTTCTTCTGTACTCCCAAGATTGGAACTCTCCATGTGATAGGGGGATAGATTATATAAAGTGAGATATTAACCACGCATAGAATCACTCCCGGAATACTTCCAACCTGCAATTAGTCCATTGCTGTATTAGACTATTATGGGTTATTCACAGCCATGTAAAAGTTTCCCGATAGAATAGCGTAGAGAGTCATTTGAGAGACGAAGAATATCATAATAAATTGCATTGTATAAGGGACATATTCAGTCGTTTTCGTATCGATGACCATCTTCTGTAATGAAATTGAATGGTTTGGAGTGAGAAAGAGAGACGCACAATTTGATAGAGAGCTCCGATAAGGCGAAGATTCTGAACTATTCCTGATATCGCACCCATTCTATCGATTTGCTACAAGAGAATTGTTGATTAATAAATGAATAGAATAGAGAAAGGGAAGGATAAGAAGAACTAACATCTTCAGGATTCAAACTTGAGACATAAGCGAATACGGCGACAAGAGAAGCGAAGACTGCGGCCATTTGACGATATACAATGGTCTAAAGGAGGTATATCGATTGAGGGATTGGTGTGAACACAGACTCGATCTTTCGTATAGCTGATGAATATGGCAAGATAGATACATGAAGTGGCGATCATAATTCCATTGGTTACAACCATCATTGTGTCTCCTGTCATTAATCCAAATCTCATCCAACAACTCATTCTGAAGAATATTCATTTGATCCACTTTGGTATTACCGCAGAGTGCAAAAGTATTCGATCTCTCATTTCGTAATGTGACACCGTGAAGAAGACGGCGAAATCATTGCGAAATAAGGAATCGAAAAGCCTTTTGCATCCGAGATGCAAAGAGATAAACATACATGAGAAAAGGAAGAATGAGCATAACAGCTGAGAATCCTTCAGTCGATCCTCTCTTTCGCCATTCAAGAACAAATGTACTGAGAATGGAAAGAATGAAGGAACAGAGGAATAAAAGGGAAGACTTACAGTGGAATGAATACTAAAGAGATTTGTAGAACACTAATCCATAATCCGAAGAGATAGAGGAAATCCATAATAGAAAGAATGAGAATGAATCGATGCCTTCTCTAAGCTTTGTATTCTCTCTCCTATCAGTTCCCATCATTTCTTTTCACTCGACGTCACTCAATTCTGTGTCTCCAATGGTTTGTTTTTGTGTGGATCTTGATGTTTCTGTGCTTGATTTATCCTTCTCTTCTCAGGTACAAACAGGTACATGCACAAGAATTGTGAAGAAATTCGAGTGAAGGAA
>LS487412.1:209749-222478 GCA_900490705.1 Pristionchus arcanus
TACTCTATGGACCTAAGTCTGAAGATCAAAGATCACCTCCTCCTCCTCCTCTCCTTCGGTCGCCGTACTCGTTGTTGTAGCCGGGCCCGCCGCCGTATCTTTAAATATTATTATTATTTTATTGAATAAACAGAAATAAAATAATTTTAAAAAAATGAAAACAGGTGTTTTGACGGTTCAACTTTACAGTAAACATACGAGTTCTAATCGGTAGCGGTATCATGGGTAAAGAAAAATTTAAATTAAAAGAATGAACCAGGTGCGTTACAAGTTCAAATCTACGATAAATATCAATCACTGTTACAGTATCGCCAAAAAGTGAGTAGTCACTTTTTCGTTCTGCTGTAACTTTTGAACGCGAAAAGACATTGCAATGAAACTTGGGCAATACATTGATCATTCATGGACTATTATTTTGCTTATAGAAGGGTATGTCAAAATATCGATATTATTGCAGAGTGATGACGCAAAAAGTATACTATTTCGGAAAATGATTATTCTTGGGAGGAATTTTTCTAACTCCCCAAACTTTTTATGCATGTGCATATGATCGAGGGCTACCCAGAAAAAAGATTAAAATTGCTGCCGCTCGCTGCAGCGGCTGCAGAGTTGCTGCAATTTCATGGTCAGATTTTCATAACTCCGCTTCCAGACGTGCTAGAGACTCGTTCTATGGATCATTCTGCTCCTTATTACGAGTAACTTAGATCCTGAGAGAATGGTAGAGATTGACCGTCAATTACATTTTTTACAAACAAAAGTATCTTTTTATAATGATCCGAGTTTGACGATGTGCCATTCCAAGGGTGAATTTTATAACAATGTAGTTTTGGCGCAGGAACCTTGCAAAAGTATCCACGAGTAATTGCCCAAATTTTTAGAGCTATTGCTTAACTCTCCAATTTTCTGTAACCGATTTACGGATGCATATCCAGTTTGAAGAGGAAACTCTTTACATGAAGAATTGAAGAAAATCCTCTTCAATATTTTTCAAAGGCATTGCATTGAACCCAAACTTAGCCAAACAATGGATCACCCTCACCTTATTTTCGCCGCAAAGTTTTAGACCTGTAGCTCAGATAGGAAGAGAATTATGAAATAGCAAATTGGGCGGGGCGAGTATTTTTGAACCCAACGTGCCTCAGCAAACCGATCACAACAGACTGGAAAGAAAAGCAAATAATTTGAAAATTTGGGATATTACACTTGGATGGTTTTGCAATGTTACTGCACTACAATCCGAGTTTTATAAAATTCACCCTTGGAATGGCCCATCGTCAAACTCGGATCATAACGTCATTTTGACGTTAACGTCGTCATAACGTCGGATCATAACGATCGGATCATTTTGTGTGAAAAATATATTATATATGAGAGGAATCGCCAGAGAATTGACCACTCCGCGGCGGTAAAATTTTGCGTCGCCAATATGGCTGAAAAAATTAACAAGGGTACTTTTTTGGATGCTCTATCGAACTGCGCTTGCTGAATTTGCATAACTCAACTCATTTTCGGATGGCGGTTGATCGGAGCGGTCGTTTTAAGGGTTTTCGACTAAAATGCAGCTCACAAAAATAATCATAACTTTGTCCAAAATAAAGATTTTTACATTTCGAAAGAAGGGTTCGATAGAGGAGAGCTCGCCCGAGATTTTTTTATAATTACGTCATCATTCCTAGTCCACGCGCTGATGCGGGGTGGTCGCTTTTCCGATAAAATGGCATAACTATGCAAAACGGAAATTCCCCAACAAGCGACTATGCGGCTTTTGCAGCACGTATATGAGGCCGTTTGCGATAGAGTCGAGCAAGGGTTGGCACAGCTCAAAAATGTCGATTCTCTGAAACTCTCGTTTTTGGGGTTCTTGAGGGGGCTGATGACGATGGGCACTTTCATTTTTCATGTTGAGCCTCCGTTGGCTCCAGACGACGTCGCGTCGAAATCGTTTTTTGGTTGAATTTCTCGCCCCAATAAATAGCTAAAATTAAGAAAGTCGGTTTCCCGGGGTAGAATTTGATGCTGATGACGCCTGTCTAGTTCATTTTTCATGTATTATTTTAATTACTTATAAAAATGAAAGTTTTGAACGAGGCCGAAGTGAGCATAGAAAGGGAAATGGAATGGTAAGAAGAACTAACATCTTCAGGATTCAAACTTGAGACATAAGCGAATACGGCGACAAGAGAAGCGAAGACTGCGGCCATTTGACGATATACAATGGTCTAAAGGAGGTATATCGATTGAGGGATTGGTGTGAACACAGACTCGATCTTTCGTATAGCTGATGAATATGGCAAGATAGATACATGAAGTGGCGATCATAATTCCATTGGTTACAACCATCATTGTGTCTCCTGTCATTAATCCAAATCTCATCCAACAACTCATTCTGAAGAATATTCATTTGATCCACTTTGGTATTACCGCAGAGTGCAAAAGTATTCGATCTCTCATTTCGTAATGTGACACCGTGAAGAAGACGGCGAAATCATTGCGAAATAAGGAATCGAAAAGCCTTTTGCATCCGAGATGCAAAGAGATAAACATACATGAGAAAAGGAAGAATGAGCATAACAGCTGAGAATCCTTCAGTCGATCCTCTCTTTCGCCATTCAAGAACAAATGTACTGAGAATGGAAAGAATGAAGGAACAGAGGAATAAAAGGGAAGACTTACAGTGGAATGAATACTAAAGAGATTTGTAGAACACTAATCCATAATCCGAAGAGATAGAGGAAATCCATAATAGAAAGAATGAGAATGAATCGATGCCTTCTCTAAGCTTTGTATTCTCTCTCCTATCAGTTCCCATCATTTCTTTTCACTCGACGTCACTCAATTCTGTGTCTCCAATGGTTTGTTTTTGTGTGGATCTTGATGTTTCTGTGCTTGATTTATCCTTCTCTTCTCAGGTACAAACAGGTACATGCACAAGAATTGTGAAGAAATTCGAGTGAAGGAACAATTGGGAAAGAAAATTTGAAAAAAAAGTTCACATGAGCTGAAATGATGAAATATTTTAAAAATATATATTAATATTATATTTTCGCTTTTCGTTCTACGTGCATTATAAAAAATGTAGAGTTTGGCTCGAATATCAGGCGTTCCATTCAAAATCGATAATTAAATATCATTTTCAAATTAACAAATTATAATATTGCAATTCTCCAATTCTTCCTCACTCCTTCATTCCTCCCCTCATTCATCAATCAATCCTTTCTCTCTATTGGTTGTATCGTCTTTTATTCTCTTCGTTGTCCCTGTGACCACGATGTTCACTCCACTACTCATAACCATCGTAAGAAAAAGAAGAAGAAGAAGTCTTCCTTCCTTCCATCTCATCCAATTCTCTCCTATTTCAGAGTTTGCTCTCACAAATCGTTCTTATTCTCATTGTATGTGGAAACAAGAAAAAGAAGGACGTGAGATTTATCTCATCGTATCCGTTTATTCACCATCTCAATTCAGACTCCGAAACCTCCCATTGGAGACGAGAAGAATATGGGAGCGGCGATAGGAGAAGGAAAATCGAATATGGTACGGTAGTCTACCATATTCCAGTATATCACGTAGTCTGTTCAGCAAAAAGATCCACCATTGGTCATTCCTGAGAAGAAAGATGAGAAGAAGGAAGATTCAAAAGTGAGTGAAACGAAGGGAAGAATGATCTTCCCCTCTCTTATTCAGCCTTCTTCCGAAGGAGCTAAGTCATCGCCTAATCCTATTGGAGAGAAGAAAGAAGAGAAAGAAGGAGAAAAGAAGGATGAAAAGAAAGAAGAAGAGAAGAAGAAAGAGGAAGAAAAGAAGGAAGAGGCGAAGAATGAGGATGCTTCCACTAAGAATAGACCATATCCAGAGGTATGAAGAGGTATGGATAAGGAATAGATTAATGAATGAATTGAGGTGAAAGATCCTACACCATCGGAGGTCGAAAGGAAGAAAAAGGCTCTTGAGAAGGAAAAAGCTGAGAAAATAGCAAATGGAGATTATCAAGTGACATTGAAAAATGATCGAATGGGTGAAATGTGTTGATTTCAGAAGAAATCAGACGACGATGACACTTTAGAGAAAATTGTTTCTCTCAAGGAAGAAAAGACTGAAAAAAGTGGAAAGAAGAAGAAAAAATCAGCCGAAGCTGAGGGAAAATGAAGATAAAATATAAGTAACGAGAAAGATGGATAAGTGATAAAGTGCTTATGATAACACGTTTTGTATTGTATTTTGTGCATTATCACACCTCTCAAACAAATTTTTTCATCATTATGCACGTAGTATTTATTTCTTCCCTCCCTATTAAGTGAGGAACTTCTCTGTTTTTTTTTTTGGCTCAGGCTACGACCGCACTGAATGTGGTGGGGGGTAGGGAATGAGAATGATAGGGAGGGAATACTCTGCGAGAAATTCTTGGGCCAAAAAACAGAGAAGTGCCTTAAGTGATTCATTTTTTCATGAGAGTAATTCCTTTTTTTTCTTTCGATAATCGATTTAATTACACTTTATCTATCCCTTCTGTGATTATAATTCTCACTTAAATGTAGAAAATAAGCCAATAAAGAGTTGAAGATAAGATAAGTGAAGGAAGTCCTAAAGAAAATGGACAGATAGTGTGACCATTGTAACACGATAAAGTTCTTTGCTTGGTCACGTCAAATCGGACACAGATGTTATAAAGAAGAGGGAGGAAATTGGCAGTTGAGTCTAAGCATGCACTTAGTCTCTCTTTCGAATCGCAGATGAATACCTCCATTCTAATTGTTCGATCTATAGAAACATTATTATCGATTATAAGTGTTTCAATTCATTGTTTGCTAATCAGAAAAGTGCGACTCAAGTCATCATTTCATCCATCTTTGAGGTATTAGTGGAATATCGCTATAATGATGCTCAACCATAATTCCGTTTTAGACAAAGTCTGTTAGTCTTCCAGTTTTCATCTCTTCTATTCGCTTTCAGTTTAATCGGGAATTCAACAGTGGCGACCGTGAGAGGTCTGATCTATTTCTACTCTACATCATCACAAACTATCTAAGAATAGGAATTAATGATCGTGGTCTTCCTCCTTCTGACGTCATTTTATCGTCCATTGAATACGTTCAAACCATTTTCCTTCTAATCGCATCAATGGCTGAGTAAAATTGCATATTCAAGAACATGGTTAACTTAGTAATTCACCTAAGTTACACGCTCTGGCTCGCACAAAATTTCCTGCTTATCGATCGAACTCTTTCGACCATCTTCCTGGAGAGTTATGATAGAAGATTTAGAAATCGTAGGGAGAGAATTATTCATTTAATTATTTTCGTGAGCATTTAATTACGAATGAGCAAATATTGATATTTATTTCAGGTGCTTTTGGACATTCTTCAAATGGGGTGAAGCTTGCAAAAGTTGTGATGTTTTATCTGTCTTCTATTATCAGATTCACTTTACTCCATCAATATTTCCTTATCGTGCTTATGGTTTTTCATGGCTTACTCAATGGAATTGTAAGTAATGAATAAAATAATAAATCATACAAATCACAGATGTCATTCGTACTTCTTCGTGCTAATCGAAGAAAAGATAAAATTGAATGTCATCTGAACATTCGATATCAAGTTAAGGAGAATTTGAAGGTGATGAAAGTGTAAATTAAAGATGTCTCTGACTAATCTTAGATTCTTCGAATATTCGCTCCTCTTTCTCTCTTCTGTGTTATATGGCAGATCATCGCATGTGTATTCACTATTCTTCCTCTCATTTCATCCAATCAATCAATATCTCAATTCACAACAGCTTTGTATTACATGGCAAGTTCCATCTCATCTCTTCATAGTACTTCTTCCCATTCTTCCTTTCAGTGCAGTCAACTCTATCCTTTTATCGTTTCGTCTTCTCTTCACTTCAGTAATATATTTGGCAATTCATTCATTGTCAAGATGTGCACGAAACGAAATTCTCCAATGCGAAAAGACGAGGGAGAAACTTATCGAGAGATGCTCTCTGCACAATGGAAGACCGTATAGATGCCAACATTTGTTAAAATTGTAAATATTAGAGACGATAAAATTTAACGTAATTAATGAAAAATTAAATCAATATGTAAAAAAAGTAATATGCAAATGGTTAACCTCTCTTCGCTCTTCTTCATTTCATCCCTCATTTCTACTCGTATCACTAACATCGCTCGGTCGGAAGGGGAGAAATGGTTAAAGGTTTGTGCATCTCTTCCCTTTTATCATTCCTTTCTCCTTTTCAGAACGTTTTCCACGATCACAGAAATCGAATCGTGGACACGATCGATTCAAAGATCTTTATGCGTAAGTTCCGATCTCATTAGAGATTGATCGATTGATTGAAATAGGAAGGACAAAGATCAACATCCCGCCACAACTCCTCTTACACCTGAATTAGCCAGTCGAGCACCTCGTCAAGTTGCGAAGTAAGGCACTTTGATCTTTGATCTTTGATCCTATCTCATTCATCAGATCGAATACTCCTTCTACTGATGGGACAACCACGGGTACTGAGACCACTCCAGTCACAAAGACTCCAAAGAAACCTCATCGACCAAAGACAAAGAAGGCCAAATGGTGAGTGGAAAGGGGGCGGAGTCTCGGAAGGGGCGGGGCCGCATCCATTCACTGCAGGTCTCACGTTCCTTCTGCTTCTGACGGTGAAGCGACGCATTTTGAGAATTTCGAGAACGAGGGAGGAGCTCAATTGGCAGTGGCAAAGTGAGATAAGAGAGGATGGAAAGGAGAGAAGGGGAGGAGTCTATTTAGGATGAAGACTCGAGAATTACAATGGAAAACGAAAGAAACGACTGAAGTGGGAACTGTTGATGCAACGACTGATTCTCCTGAGAGTGTAAGAGAGAGAGAGAGAGAAGGGAGGAATGATCTTTGATCTCTTTCTCTTTAAGTATCGTCAAGAGATCGATGGAACAGGAGGAAGTTCGGGTTCGGCAGATGAATTGAGATTGAAACCAAATGAATTATTGACACAAGAAGATCGAGAGATTACTCAAGAAGAACCTGATCAAAGAGAGATTAGAAATGAACCCACTCTCAGATTGGTGAGAATCCATTGATGATCTTTGATCTTTCATTCCATCTCAGGCTCCAATTCCCACAGCCATTCAACCATCGAGAGAAGTGTTAACTACAGTTCGTCTTCCTCCAATTGTCCCTCCAATCGTACCTTCCATTCCTGTGATTCCATCGATGGAAGCAGTGAAATCTCCTGTAGTACAGACACCACAACAACCAGTGAAAGAAGTGACGAAGAGAGAACAGCGAAAGATTCCATCTGTCAAACCATCCGCTCTGTAAGGAAGGTAGAGAGGAGAGAAAGAGAGGAATATATTACAGTGAACAGAAGAAAGTGATTCCATCTCCAATTGTTAGTCCTCAACCTCCTTCGAGTAACAATAATAAATCAATGAGAGAAGAAGCGACTAAGAAACAAACCGGAGTGAAGAAGAAGGAAGAAGTGAGAAGGGAGAAATACCGTATTCAATCTCATTATCGTAACCATTCAGCCAACGAGTGCCAATTATCTTCTCGCTGTGAAACTAATGAAGATTCTAAAGAGGTTCGCTTATTCTTCCCTTTCCGAATCAATTCATCTTCCCAGAAATAATTATCTGGAGAATGCTCTGCGATTCGAGGATAGTGAGAAAGTGAGAAAACATTTCGAAGCGAATGGATTCAGTCAGACTCCTCCTCCACCGGTTATTCATTAGACTACTCGTGATCTTTGATCTCTCTTCCATTCAGATAATGACTCTTCTCAATCGTGCAATGGATTTCGTTCTCGAAACAGTTCTCTTTCGTGCAGATGATCTCGATACGGGAATAACCAATGAACTCAGAGTATTCATCATCAAGAAACAAGAAGTATGAAAGACTGAGATTAAAGATCAACTGATTATTTCAATTGAGGCTCGTGTTTTAATGCTGGAAGTAATCTTCAATCGACCTGATCTCATGCCTACGAAATGGGGAGGAGCGAGAACGGAAGTTAGAAGCAAAAACTGTAAGTGTCATGGAATATCAAGGGAAATTTTATCCACTTGATAATAACAGAATAATAATGAATAATAAAGAATCTTTAAGCAAAGAGTCGTGATGGAGGAAAGAAAGGATGGTTCTCATTCTTTCGTTGAGAAGATAAAATGAGCAAACTATTCAAGCTATTATTGTGCAAATTCGAGAATAAACTCGTAGTAGTCGAATAAAGTGACGTCGTCTGATTGTTGGTGTAATGATTATGAATGTACTGAGAATATTGTGATGAATTCGTGAGAGAATCTTTAGTAGACACATAAATACTACTTACAATATGTCAAAGAACTGAAAAAAAGGAATAACAGATTAGTCATTTGAGACATGTTATCAGTCCATCGCAACCCACACCTTATGTCCGCACCTTACAACGTTAAATTAGAAAGATTTCTGAGAAACAGATTGAGTAAGCTTTATCGATGGTAAATTGTGCTGAGGAAGTGCGAAATTTCCTTCCCTACCAGGTGCAATATCCATATTTGAAATGAGAAATGGAAGTAGAATCATTCTGTTATTCTCTCGATTCTTCTAATGTTTCCTCTTTCTCTTGCATTTGTTCGAACTCTGGAAGTTCTCTTCTCCGTTCTCAGTTGTACTATCCATTTCATCGTGATTAGGAAGGTTCTCAATGCATCTATTCTTCATCCTTGTCAACGGTATTTATTCCATCAATGAGCAACTCTTCATATCCTTCTTACAGTCAATCTCTAATCACATTCGAAATCTCTTCAATAATATTTTCATCTTCCCACAGTATCGACGCTGTAATTGCATCCTTCCGAGGCCAGTCATTTTATTTCTATTCCTGTTGAAGAAATATTTGTTACAGGAAGATTAGAACGTTTTCCCGAATACAAAGACACACCAGGAGATTTGCTTGATTACATAGAAGCAATTCTCATTCTGATTGCATTATTTGCAGAGTTTGAACACTTTCGAACAACATTCGTTCATGATTATATTCAGTTACACTCTTTGGTTGGCTCAGAACTTCTGTATATTGGAGCGAACCGTCTCTACGATTAACCTCGATAGTTACGATGAGAGATTCAGATCTTTCAAGGATCAAACAATATATTTCCTCATTTTTGTGAGTGTATAAAATATGGTCTTCATACAAGCTTCATTTCAGATTCTCATCAACATTCTACAAATTGGGTAATATGAAATTGACTCTCTTGTCAAATAAAACTTCTATTCCACAGATTCACACTTCTCAACAAATATTTCCTTCTCATTCTTGTTGGAATTCACGCCAGTCTCAATTTCACGGTTCACGAGACAGAAAAAATAAGAATTAATCATAACTTGCAGATGTCTTTCATACTTTTACGTGCGAATCGAAAAGCAGATCGAATCGGATCGAGTCTCGGTGCTCGATTTCAAGTGAAGGAAAATATTAAGGTGATTAATTTTCATTCCATTCGACGAATATTCGAATAGATTCTTCGAATATTCGCTCCTCTCGCTGGTCTCTGTGTAGTCTGGCAGATTATCAGTTGTATTCTCTTTGCCATTCCTCTTTTCACTTCTGATAAATTCATAAATGCTCTCACTTCAGCTATCTTTCTCGTTGTGAGTTCATGAGATACCAATGGATAGAAAGCATTAGTTCTCTTTCAGACGAGTGAATTGTATCCTCTCTCTGTTTCTACAACTCTTCTCTTCACTAATTTCTTCAGTTCTCCTTGTCGTTTCAGTTTTTGGAAGAGAAACGAAAGTAAAATTGAACCGGATCTTCGAAGTGAAGGGGAAATATATCGAACGATGCTTCGGACTCAATGGAATTGACGCTCAATTGTAATCCTTTTGCAACACTTTTGTTGTTACATTCAAACGTATACTCTCGTATCTGTTCAAATGCTTTATTCTGCATAAATTATTGATAAAACGACATCGTTGTGAACGACGGGTAAAATAAATTGGCCATCAAGAAAGGAAAGAAGGGGAAAGGACAGTGGCCATCATTGTTGATTTAGAGAAGACTGAAGGAGAGGCTACTCCTGGTGAAAGAATTGCACCTCCCAATACCATTGGAGAGAAGACATCGGGACAAATTAATAATGGAGAGAGAATTAGAGGAGATAGAACATACGGATTGAAGACATTTGGAGCTAGAACATAAGGATTGAGAATGAATGGTGCCATTACTAAAGGAGAGAAGACATATGGAGAAAGGAAATAAGGGGAAAGAATAAATGGCATTCCTACTCCAGGAGAGAAAACATATGGAGAAAGTAGTGCTGGATTAAGAAGAAGTGGAGAAAATAGAGATGGAGAAAGAACTGCTGGACCAAGAAGAGTAAATCCTGAATGAGAGTAGAGATAGAGGTGAAAGGGAAGGAATACCGTAGACTGGACTGAACATATAAGGAGAGAGAACAGTTGGTTGAAGAACAGAAAGAACATTCGGAATCTGTCGTTTCGATCGAGTCTGAAGCAAAGATAGTAAAGAAGATCTAGTGATTATCACACCTGAATGGTCTCATTTGCAGCAATCAATTCGATTCTTTTCCATAATGTTTCTTCTCTTTCTTCATAACTCAATTTATCATACACATCGAGATTGAAATCTTCATGATGTTCACCATGTAAACCTGAAGAGAGAAATGATAAGAAGAAGTTATTCATCACAACTAAACCTTGTTTCGAATATACTTCCTTCAATTGATCTTTCTCTAAGAAAGTGAACTTCCTCTTTTCGATTTCATCTTTTTGTCTTCGAGTGAAAGTGTTTGCCATATCATTGAATACTTTCTGTATTCTCTTCGTCACTTCCACAAATTCTCCCTCGACACCAAGTAAATTCATGTGTTGAAGCACCTGTTTATTCAGACACATTTCACTCGATTTCCTTCACCATCGAATCAAGATGATTTCATTCTCTCTTCGTACCTTCGATGCTTCTTCCACTGTCTCTCTCGCTCCTGATATCTCCATTATCATCTCAAGGAGGGAATCTCTATCTTTCCTCTCCATTCCAGTTGATTTGAGAAGAGAAGGAAGAGGAACTATTTGATCTTCTCCCTCATCCTGAATAGAAGGATAAAAAGAGAATAAAGGGTAAAGATGAACCTTGTAGAAAGCGAGAACAGAAGGAGAAAGTAGACCTCTTCCTTCATATTTATCAGGAAGAACGGGAGCAAAACGAGGAGAGAGCATCTGAAGGAAATTGGAATGATAATGGAGTATGATATCAATTACTTTGTAATTATTATCTCCGTTGTTCTTGGAATTGTGAGATCGGAATGAATGAGCAAGAGAAAGAGCATCCTTTACAAGAGGAGGAATTCCTTTTCCATCCAGTGGAATATCAAGATTGAGACGAGAATTATGAAGAGTCTGGAAGAAGAAAGGAGAATAACTAATCTCATCCGAAGTAATCTAACCTTATTGAATACTAATTCATCAACGGGTGAATCATACATTCTCGCAGTTGGATCTCTTTCACGAATTTCCATATCTCTCTGAGAATAATCAAATTGAATGTGAAAATGGTGAGAAAGATAAACCTTAATCTTCAATAATCTCTTGTAAGTATCGGCCCAACGAGGTATGGATCCATCTACTGCTTCATTTCGAAATAACTTTGATACTGACTGAAATTCCATAAGTTGATTTTGAAGCTAAGGAAATCAAACCTTTGTAAATCTCTGAACGGAGGAGCCCTGAGAATCAATTAAATTCGGAGCATTCTTCACTCTTTTTATCTGAATCAAAGGATGAGATAGATAGAAAAATGGTATAAAAGGATACTTACGTATCTATTAACTGGTTTGTGACCCTTTGGAATCAATCGATATTCGCTTCTTTTTACTCTTCTGTGCTCTGGTTTCCTCTAAAAAATGAGCTATTGATAAATGTGATAGATTATTACTCACATTATGTCTTGTAAAGAATCGGATATGCCGTTCCAATAAACGTCTCCTTCGCATTTTCCATGAAGAAGGTCTTGGTACAATTTTGAAGGTGACAATGCCATTTGGTCCATTTTCCCAGTGATCACTACGATAATATTATATGAGACACTATCTGAGAGGACTCACTTGCCACCGTACATGAAAAAATAGAATATTCTGAAAAAAATGCCCTAGGGGTAACTTTTCACGTAGAACTCGAAAATCGACCTTAAAAAGTCGTATCTCTAAAACTAAAAATCCTACAGTTGACTTCATGGTGAGAAGGGCCACAGACAAACTTTTTTGTGGGACTTTGAATGATCCAACAAAGTATAAAATCTTTCAGATAATAAAAAATGAAAAATTTCACAAAAAAAATTTTCAGGAAAATTCATCTGGAAAAAAAGTTATTCGATTTTTTGAGTGAAAATAATTTTTCCTGAGAAAAAAATCTGAAATCGGGAAATTCTAACTATGTTTTTCGGATTCCTCGTGAAAAGTTACATAAATGACATTTTTTTCAGAATTTTAACTTTTCTTATATTGGCTCGTTTTTGCTGTCAAATGTTACGGAAATATGATTTTTTCGTCATTAGGTGACCTATTTACTTGCAATCAATGAAATTTCCGAGGGAAATGGCTCATACAATATCAAAACGACATATTACGAATATTTATCGCCATTGGAAACAAATCCGCCACCATCATTTTTTTGGACCATGACCCGGGGTTCATGCTTCGAAAGTGTCCCATGACCATGAACCCGGGTTCATGGTCCAAAA